>BOPP01000162.1:1212631-1309906 GCA_017312745.1 Gryllus bimaculatus | reverse complement strand
GCCCCGCCGCTCGAAATAAAACAGGCCCAAGCTTCAGTCGCGGACTACGACGGCGACGGCGACGTCGCTTGCTTGTCGTTATTTTTGCTGCCCCGCCCGGCCCCGCCTCACTCAGCCAGTCGCTCCGCCGTCCCAATTGTCGTTATCAATGCAGCCTCCATTTCAGAACATGGCTTGGTGACTTCGCTCTAAATCTTCACTTGCAGGATGCAGTTTTATACGATAAATAAGATATCTGGGACAGTGTATATGTTTCACTAAAAAAATTTCTACGAACACTTTTGCCGAGAAAAACTTAGGGTACTCCATGATCTCAAAATCTTCCCTAAAACTTCATTACACAACATAATATTTTGGGGATAGTGGGGTTATATGCGTACTGACATATGACATTATTTAAAGCACACGTGCTCATAATTATAATAATGGCAACGAATTGTCGCTAATATAAATATTAACGACGTGAGAGACAAACCCAAAAATTAAATTGTAGTTTTTTTAAAGAAAGGATGAGCAATACGACGTTTAAGTCATATAATAAAGTGCATTTAGCACTATCCCTACCAAACGTTTAAAGAAAAAATTTGGAGCCTTTTTGAGAATTTATTTTTTTGTAACTTTTTAAATTGCAGAATTGCTCTGAAAAATACTAAAATTTTCAAAAAAATGTACATGACCTGAATGAAATAACTCACTGTGGAGAACAAATTTTATTTAAAGGAAAAAGTCTATCTTTAAGTTTGTAGTTGTAGGAAGACGCCCGAAAAATTTCAATATTTTCGGGAATCCCTGGTAATTGGACCTATGCCACATTTATAAGTGTATTTTACTTCATTTGTTACAAGAAATTTGTAGAAAAACTTTGATGCCGTTTTTGAGAAAAGTTTGAAAATGTCCGAGGGGCGTCGTGTAAGGTACCCCCACATTTTGAAGAAAGTTTTTCAAAATCGCAGCGCCTCGAGCCAAATCGACCAGTGATTATCCATTTTGGATCAAATCCTATGTATGTTTAAGGAGCAAGTGGTGTTCACAGACAGACGTTTTGAAAAAATCACTTTTTCGGTACTAGGAGACTCCAAAACATGTATTTTCGTTGAAATTTCGAAATACATTTTTCACAGCATTACATAACTTTCCCTATACTACGTACATAACTCCGTATATACTCATCCGTATATACATACGCTCCGTATATACATGTACGGGAAAGTAAAAATACGAAACCAATAGTTTGCAAGACACTAGTCAATGATACCAAAAGTTGCAGTGTGCCTTCTTCCATAGGACAACTCCCCTTCCTCTGACAAGGCCGGAAGAAAGAGAACAACTGTCGGCGCTTCTCCTTCCTCAAGGCAACCACCTTCCTCTCTCCTAGTAGCTTCTTGCAAACTATTAAACACGTATTTATTTTTATTTTTTCTAATTTGATTTTTGCCGATTACAACATCATCTATCATAATGCGGAAAACGTTAAATAAAAAAGTTACTTTTTTTTTTTTGAGAATCCGAATCTGCAATAGAAACGGGGCCCCCATTTAACTTTTTCATTTCCCCACCTCCCGGGGGTAGGGGTGAGGGTCGAGATTGGTATCACTGGATGGGCCCCGTCGATACAAACAACTTTTAATTTTCCACTTTTCTTGATCCTATGAGCACTTTTCGAGATATTCCCAAAACCAATTTTAAATAGAACGTCTGCATACTCCGATTTAAACATAGTGGCATTTCAAAGTCACGAGCTGGACGCAGAGGGGGCACTTGCATCCAAACGGGAGCTTCGGCGTATTTTTTTCAAACATTCATATATCTCCCACTAGCAGGGCACCGCCCCAGCCGGGACAAGCTCTAAGCTCCCGACTGGACACCTTGTATATATGGTACTGTAGTGCACGTAAGTGTGTGTAACTAAGGGTGAGGCCGGGACAAGAAAGAGGAAGGGAGCGCACTGTCCGTGACCTGTTTCTTAGGGCACCTACCTGACAAGCTATCCGTAGTGTCAAAAATCCTCCTACCGCCCGGAATCGAATCTAGAATCTCCCGATCAGAGGCACTGCAGTGACATCAGTTCCCTGTACCACCTTTCCCCGTTTGGTCGGTTTCGCGACGGGGTTGTATACGGGTAGAGAGTGAGCGAGGCAAACCGCGCGCTAGGCAAACGCGACGCGAGCCGAGTCTCTTACCTGGCGCGCGGAGCGGGCTAACTCTGTCGGCGGGCGGCGGCGGCGGCGGCGCGGCGGCGGAGGAGGAGGAGGAGGAGGAGGAGGAGGAGGAGAGAGGAGGAGGAGGAGGAGGAGGAGGAGGAGGAGGAGGGGGGAAGGGGGGAAGGGAGCGACGGCAAAATAGGCCGGGGCGCAGGCTGCCGAGTTCAGCCGGCCGCCGAAGGCTAACAACGCTGCGCGCACGCCCTCCCAAGGCTACGTGCTGCCGCTGAGCTGGCGAGGCCGCACGAAATCCAACTGCTTCCGTGCTACAGTATGTAGTCCCCGGGCGTGTCGATATCGGTGGTCATTAGTCCATTAGCTGTTTCTAGGGATGTGGCGGTATTCCTTCCCGCTAAAATGTGAGGTCAGGTGCCGACCTACACATCCACTTGCGAGAATCTCCCCATCCAGGACTCGCACCCACCGGCACCCGCTCTTAACTCCCGGCATGTCTGGCAGTGTAGTGCACGTATGTAGTGTAAGTAATGTGTGTATAATGGGAACACAAGAGTGAGGAAGGAAAGATCTCGCGCGGTCCTGGACCCGCTTGTCAGAGTGCTCATCCAGCATTTGCCAAGAATTGATCGGAGAAACTAAGGGAAATGACTGATCAGAGCTTGGCCGCTAGAATTATTCTCCAGACAGCGGCTGAATTCGACTTAGCATTCTAGCTACTGTCGAAAATCCGCGACGGTCACGACGCGAACGTAGGACCTCCTCGACCTCACGATGCAGTGGTAGCAATTGTTATAAAGGAATTGCTCTAAGAAGGGACAGGTCGGAAAAAAATGAACGTCTGCAGGGCAATGACATTGCGAGAGATAGTGATGAAGCCATTTACAAATGAACCAACTCTAACCAACGCACGAACAAAATTACTGCACCGTCATAATTTGCAGTGATATTGCCAGTAATAGCGAAGCAGGAGCTGTCAAAGCGGTCCTTTTTTATAGTAATCTTTCTATACCGCAGGTGGATACTCTATCTTCACTGGCTTGCCTTTCTCAAACCCCCTTCTCTATTTATGCACGCTTCTTCTGATCCTTCCGTCTAAAAACAGTGTTATTTTTAATTTATGTAAGACTGTGGAGGGTGTGGGACTATACTCTGGAACGACAGCTCTCTAATTTTTCTCTAACATTTTTGAGAAGAACAAAACATATATCTCCTGATCCCAATGTATTATTCGAGTGATTACACGACGAAACATTAGTAGACATCATGCAACCTGCAATGCATCTAATCAGCAATCATCGTGTGAGGGAGGGGGGAGCGGAGGGAATGGGGTGGGTGCGCAAGACAGAGTGGCGGACGTGCCATGTTGGCGGGGCTATTGACGATAGCTGCAGCTGATTGTCAAAAATATATAGGCAACAAGGTAGAGAAGCAATAAATATAGAAACCAATTTGGCTTTCACTGGTTTTAACTCGATTCAAGAAAGATTTTAAAGGTTCAAATTATTCAAATTGACTAAACCCCTGGACATTATTGTATTCCTAAGCCAACACCGAATTTGCAAACTCTGATTGTGATATGAACACACTATGCTGCTATTCCTAAAGTTCCCTATCTTAATTATATTAGACATTACAAGCTAGTCACACTTTGTAGTTCATTAAAAATGTATCAATTATTTTTCCACAGCACGTTTATTGTTTATGATGAGGAATATGATATCTCTAGTGAAAGTATTTAAATTTATTAAATGAATGTATATAAACGTATTTATACAGCATTTCGATCAAAAATATACAAGAACTACCGATTTGATATTTAAATCAAAATAACAAAACAGGCAATGATATTTTACTTTATGAACTTAGCATAAGATAGGTTTTCTTTTGTAATTAATGGCTATTTCAATTCATTGCATATCACTACGTTTTGTGGACAGTTGCAGCCACTTCACCCGGCAATAATCTCAAAAAATTTAAAAAATTACAAATTAACAAAAATTAAAATATTACTGGGACAGTAAAAAATTTAAGAACATTTACTGAAAGTAATAAATCATAATGAATGAATAGTAATGGTGTGAAATTTACTTCACAAATCAAAAGCTTGACTCAGCACTTCTTCCAATGATGTTAGTTGGACATTAGACATTTGAGCAGCAGAGCAGTAAACCATTCCAATAGTGTATTAAGAAATAAGCAATTGCTGTGGCCGACAAACAATTAAAGTAACATTTCCTTTTTCAAAAAAATTAACCATCCATTCATTTTATAATGTCACGAAATGCAGATGGTACATTGACTGTATTTATTTATTTACGTCAAAAACAGTTAAAAACTGTGTGACATGCTATGGGGAGAAGTTAATTTGAAGTTACATTTATGTCCAAAAGCAAAACAAGGGGCCATCTCAGTATTTGCTGGAGGATCAGAGAAAGTGGATGAAAACCTTATCGAGATGGGGGTCATTGACCCAGAAGCTGAAGTACAATCCGTGTTACAGGTTCTTTACAATTATACAATCCAAATGATATATAATACATAAATGTCATTGTTAAAATTAATATTGCTTTCCTTTTGGATGCTCGGTATTGCGCTAATTGTATTGAAACAGTTGTGCAGCAGAAGATTTTACTTGGGAGTTAAACATTTGAATCGAATTTGATCGTATGTCATCTGGCAAAGTGTTGTAAAATAATGTACACGTAATATAAGAGATTGTTTTGTAGTGAGCTGTTGATAGTGTTACCTAATGAATATGATTACTACGTTGAGTGTTGTGGTTATAGACAACGGAGTTTGCTGAAAATATATTCCCGCTAGTAGGTCATTTTTGACAAAAAACACTGATTCATATATTAAGAGACAAGGTAATGGTAAAATACCTAGATTAATAGAGAGGCTTACAAGAACCACGTGGGTGGAATTTGCTTATTATTCGTACAATTCTGTTTTGTAATATAAAAGTCTGGGAGCTATAAGATGTATTTCCTCAGAATATTATGCCATATCTCAGGCAGGATATGTCCAGAGAGAATATTATATCATATCTGAATTTGACAAGAGTCGAATTTGCTTCGTTCAGAGTTGCACCCCATAACAGTGAACGAAAACGTTGAGTGGTGAAAGAAGTCGCACGCTTCTACTTGCACGAGCAGCCATTTCCCCACTTTCCGTGAATTATCTTGATTGCACACGCAAATAAAACTCAACAAAAACCAATGACCTGTTTCCATAAGAAAGTTCGGTGAACTTCGCGCACAACCTGTTATTAAGAGCGGAATTACAGAGCGCTGGATTGTTCCTCGAAAAAACGAAAGTACTGAAACCTACGTTTGCATGACAGAGACAAAAAATATTGAGACAAGCGGAATAAAACAAGCTGTTCGTGGTACAATAATTCGAAGGCGGTTATAACTAGGGGCGGACTTCAATGATACATCATTTTGTTCTTTTCACTTCAAAACAATTGCTATTAAGTACAGAAATTAATTTTATGTTTAACAAAAGAAAATGTCCCATTTTATAGGTCCTTTTTGTATTTCTCGACAATTTTGACTAAGAAGTCATTTTTTAGCTTTTTTGAAATATTTAATGCATTTTTTGCTGAATTGATCGATTTTAATATATTTTTAATTGTATTTGCTTCAAATAATATGTACGAGAGGCAAAAAATGTTCTCCACAGAATTCCTGAGTAGCCTATTCTATTTCTGTAATGTCAGCTGTTGTATATTATCTAAAGTCCCTATGACGCCTGTCAGCGTCATTGTCGGCTTATTTCGGGATAACTAAAGACAGATATGTCTTGGATACAGAACAGTACAAACCAAACGTTTGCATGCTGAGTTCACTTGAACTAAAGAAGAAACCTTGATTACATCAGTAATATATCCACCAGTTTCAGTTGTTCATCTGAACAGGTTTTGCTAAATTTTTTACGCCATTTTTCTTTGCTTTTATGGCATTTTAAAAACGTTTTAAGAGCATTTTTCAACCATCATAGCGATGTTTTAGATCGTCAAAATCCGCCCCTAATTATAACCCATAAAATTGTCGTGTCAAAATATTAGTGAGTAGTGCACAAAAGCGCGCTCTAGCTGAATGAGGTTTGCAGGCGCACTGTAAACCGTACTGTTCCTAAATCTCAGCGGTCTCGAGACGCGAGCGGAGTTTAGGAGATGCGTGCGCACGAAAAATTAACAAGAATTTGATCGTTTGCGCTCTTCTGCAAACATCACTGTCGGGGTCGAAAGAGCTGAAAGCTTTACACAAACACTCAATAAAAAGTCGTTGATATAATAATAATAATAATAATAATAATAATAATAATAATAATAATAATAATATAATAATAATAATAATAATAATAATAATAATAATAATAATAATAATAATAATAATAATAATAATAATAATTCATCCATTTATTTAAAATAATCCATCTATCCATTTACTTAAAATAACCTGTTACTGAATTTGAGAATCAATGGAACCAATAAAGGTGGTTCCTTTAGTTTCAAACCTGCAACCGCGACAGAAACGGCTCCTGTAAAAATAATGGTTACTGAACATAAATGTATTCACTGTAAAATTAAAACATTACATTAGCCCAGTTGCAAACCTTTAAGATTATTTTGATCCCCCTTCACCAGCGACATTATTGAATATATATTTTTTTATTAATAAAATATTACAAAAATTTATTTCAGTGATGTCGTGTACCCAGGGTTGGATTTACTCGCAAAGCGAAACAAGAAATTGCTTGGGGGCTTCCATTTATGAGGGTCCCACGCTTCGGAAAAATATGCATAACATATTTTCTAACATAAAATGTATTAAATGTAATAAATGTACAATTTTATATAAAAATGATTAATTTTCATTTGAATTTGTACAGAAAGTACTTGTATTAAGATAATTTTATTCACTGAAGATGGCCCTATTTTTACGGGGTGATGAAATACAATTTTCTGCTTGAGGGTCCCTCAATACTTAAATCCGGCCCTGCATGTACCTGTGAACGAATTTAAAATATTAGTAGTTTTCTCGCTATTTCGTATGAAATAGAGGTAATTTTAAAAGACATTTAAAACACATAACGTTAAAAAACATTTTCTCCAAAACAGCTTTTTTTTAAGAAATAACTAATAGTGTTACAGATAGCACAGACTTTTTCGTATTAGTTTTCTATTTTCTAGCTATACGAATGTGCCACTGCCATTTGTAGTCGCTCAAAGAACTTCTTTTTTTTTTTGCTTCCTAGTAGCAGAATCGAATTACTACTTTACAAATATTAAAGGACAGTAAAAACTCGTCCTAAATGGCAATTTTCATTCAAAAATTTGGATCCATATTTAAGAAAATGGCACATAAGTGCTACTGAATTCGAAATTCGAACCTCTTTTCATAGAAAACTATTAGGTTTTCGAAAAACTTCATATGACGTCATTTCAAGCACTTTGTCTCAAATGCAATAGCGTTTACAAATCGTTGGAAATGTGCATATTAAAGACGCGATAGATCCTTCAAGAAAATTACATTTGCGTAATTTTTTAAAACCAAAAAAATCCAACAAAATGAACTTTGCCATTTTAACACTCCAATTGGCATTATCAGTTCAAAAAGAAATAAGAAAAAATTTGGAGCCATTTATGAGAAAATGGTGTTTGATCGTTTCTGAAAATTTGGAATTTTGAGCTTATTTTCACGGATAACTGTTGTTTTCGAGAAACTTTCTCACATTATTTAAAGCATATGTACTCATGAAAAATTACATATTTGTAATTTAAAAAAAATAGAGCAGTACAGCGTTTATGTCATCTTATAGAGTGCGTTTAACACAATTCCTACCAATAGTTTTAAGAAAAAATGTGGAGCACTTTTTGAGGAAAACTTTCGACTGGAGTCAGATGGACAGGAGTTTCTTCAATTTGGAAAAGGTCCTACTCATGATTTAGGCGCCAGTGGTGTTGACGGACAGGGCGGGCGGACAGGGCGGGCGGGCGAAGACGCGTTTTGAAAAGAACCGCTTTTCGGTATTAGGAGACCCCCAAAGCGTGTATTTCCGGCGAAATAGATTTTCCGCAGCATTACATAACGTTCCCTATATTATGTATATTAATCCGTATATACGTACGTATGGGGGAAAGTAAAAATGGCATTGTCCAGATTTTTATTACAACCTCTAAAATTTTGAATATGGCAAAAGTTCATTTTTTTTACGAACCCGTCTTAACCATTAAATATTGAAGCTAGATATTTGTTAATTAATACTGACTATTCCTCAATATTAGTTACTGAAATCATTTCAAGATCATTTTTTGGAAATTTTTGTAGTTTGAGTAATTATAGATCGAAGGAATTTTGTTGTAATTTACAAACTACGTAAGAGTACATTCTAGAATATGCTTGTCGGATGAATAAGGTGGTAAACGCTAGTTTACCAATTTGTAGGACGGGTTTGGATTTCCGCCAATTCTTAAGAAATGTTTTCTTACTTTTTTCTAAGAATAGAGAAATATGCGTTAATAAATACGGTTTTCATTAAAAACTATGAACTTTCGAAAAATGATGATCCGAAAATTCGCGTTTCTTTTGCTGAAGAATATGTTCCAAGAGCTACCTGAAGAAAATATGATTCAATTTGTAATATATTACGTAACATTTACAAAAATTATGAGAAAAACTTTTTTGTTGTAGATCCACTAGGTTCTAGTGTACATAAATGTCTTAAATACCTTAGTTTCATCTTATATCACTCGTTTCAAACAAAGCATTCCTCTGCAAAAGAGTAGACATTTCATCATGACCCAAAGGAACTAATAAATCTACTTCGTCGCCATATTTGAACATTTATGGCATCCATAAGTGCACTACTCGGACATTAGCACTTCGTCCTTACAAATCCAAACATTGACATTTAGAATTATGTACCCATCACTGCCTGGTCCCTCTCCAGTATCTTTAAATAAACAAAGTCAAGCAATGCATCACTCAACATTTCCAACGTTTTAGGAAACCTTTTCAACTATGAAATTATCAATCAACTTTCTACAATATATTAGCAAGAGAGCTTCAAGATTCTAAAACATGATGTCTCTTTATCACCTCCCTTAATGAATTTTGCTTCTTAATTTGACTAGATAACATTACAAAATAGAGTACACTAATCTTGTTAAGTTCCTTGAAGAAAACACTATTGTTGCAATCGAAATTACTATAGCCCTAACTACATTTAATTCATATTCTCTAAAACAATACGTTAATATCTTTGGATAGTTTTTTATTGTACTAATTGTATATAGATAATATAAATAAGACCTTTTTGCTAATGATGTTTTTCTTCTACAGGAAAATGCAAATACCATGAAACATGGCCAACTGATGCAAAAGTGAAGAATGATCCCATGATTGACAAAACTATTTTGAGTAAGTATAGAACTTTAACACTTCATTTCATAGGTTTTGACATTGTAATGCAAATAAATGCCTTAAAGCACTCCTTAAGTAGTAATTTCTTAAGTTACTTAAGTACTTTTAAGTTGTATAGCATTATAACATTTCTATAGTACAGTATAGTATTTAAGTTATAAGATCTTAATTATTTATAAAAAAGGAATTCAAAACCCCGAGATTGGCTATGAAAACCATGCAACTAAAAGAGTGCAAATGAACCAATGTTCGGAAAGGAAGTACTAATTTTCAAAAGCAAAATATATTGTCTCAAGTTATAGACACTTCATAAAATTTATAACTAAATTAGCGACTAGAAATTGTCGCTATAAAAAACAATTATAATTTCAATGCATTTTGTACATTGGGAATAAAACGGTTATTAACCTATCTTAAGTGCAAATCGCACACGAAGATGCCGCGATTTCATTTTAATAAAAATGCGTCTCCTACAAACTTGTGAATATTTTTGTTTTACAAGCATTCTAACGGGTCATTTTTCATACCATATTTACAGAAAGTCATAAATGAGAAAAAAAAACATTTCAAACCATTTCGCCGGATTCCGCTCAACTGCACGAATTTCGTATTGCTCTACTTACAATTTACTGACAAGTCACGTATTTGTTACTGGCAATTGAAATGTGTTAATTGGAAGTCGAGAACGGAAGTGTTCAAGCTCCATGCATCTGCGCAAATGACTTGCTGTGTGGTCCATCACCAATGGCAGCGCGCGGAAGTAGCAATTAAGTCAAAGTTCATATTATTTGGAAAAATGTTGGGAAAATGTCAACGTGACGTAGATTTTGTACTAAACGAATCAAATGCCGAATTACAAATAAAAAAATAGGCCCATTAGTTCAGACGTCATTGGTAATGTAAATTTTGCTGTTGCGCCGTGGTGGCGACCAACTGAACTAGTATTGGTACATCAGTCTTGATGGCGTGATGAGTAAAGAGCACTGAAAATCGCAGCAAAATAAGAATTTATTAGATATTAAACTCGGATTAACATTTTAAAAATCTTGTTGCTTCCTGCAAAGTGCTCTTTGCATTACGCCCCTTACACTTCATTGGCCTTTTTATTGCTGACAGCCTTCGTTGTTTGCACTTCAGACAACTTTTTCTAATTTTTCTGGCAAGACACATATAGCAAGATTCAAAGTCAGAAGTTGCCAAACGTTTGATGATGACAGCCATGAAACCTTATAAGAGCTTCTGCGGGCTGAAGCAAAAACTACAATTACACTTAGTCGTATTACAATTAATAAAAAAGGTAATTACGTTATAATTATCGTTCACTTTGGAAGGAACAAATGGACAAACTAGATTATTGATTAAACGCCAAATTTCATTAATCTATGCTTAAGACCGTGTCCGTTTAAAAGATAGTATGCAGTTGTTGCACTTGGTCGGGAATTCTTGGAAATTCCGTTAGTCTTTTATCAACTGTAGGCAGAAGTGTCAACTCGAATAAAACAAAACCCAACATACCATCAAATGCACAGAAAATTGCGGTTTGATGTTGGTGTTTCAGAGAAAGTTATCTAATTGTCACAGACTTCTAGCACCGTCCGCAAAACGTCTAAGGTCTCCGTCCCTGCACGTTGCCTTTCGAACAGAGCTCTGCTTTATCAACTGACATCGTGCTACGTACATTTGCATCCTTTCATTACAAGTACTGGACAAATCTTGGTTTCCTACAAGTGTAAAACATTTTTGGGCCCTTTGTTATATTTTTATTGCAATATTTTTCCTGTGAACATCAACTACTCATCAAATTGATTTGAAATCAGTTTAACGAGGAAAATGAAGATTAAAAGACAAAATTTTCAGCCTCTTCTCTAGTTTTGTGAATTTTCGTTACTATCCTTATGATCCAGCTTCGCGTTTTCAGAGAAAAAATACCTGGTACACAAAACTCAAAGAAGGCAGCGAGAAGGAGAGATACAATATAATAGGGTATTTTCAGTGATGAAATTAAAATGAAAGACGCATGGTTTTGACAAGGAATGAATTTGTCAAATGCAGTATCTACGCAAGGTCAGTTTTCGTTTCATATAACCATGAAGACCATACCATTATGACTCATCTTATTGATCGGATGACTACTTAGCCATTGCTTCAGAAACAGCTTCTCACCGCTGAAAGGACTTCCGAAATACTGTTCAGTAATGATTGAAACTGTGCATTCACTCATTCACAAGCGGTTCTTGACAGAAGCCTTTAATCCGTAACTTTGGATTCATCATGCATTTTCAAATGTCGCTACGGTCGCGATTTTTAAAAAAATATAATTATTATTATTTTAAATTTGTTTTTAACTTGTATTCGTTTTTTTAATTTTTATAGTTAAAATGATGAGAAGGGATTTAGGAACTCAAGAAAACGTGCGCAGATTATCTTCTCCCATACATACAGTTTTTTACTGTTTATTGATTAAATAAATCTAAATCCTTGCCGTATTACCCGTTTGTACATACAATGTCATGTCCAGTTTTTCTCATACACACCCTGCTAATTCGCGCTAACAAGTTTCATCATCGCAGCCCCCCTGAACTTTCGCTTTCCGCACCGCTTTCTTCAGGAAGCAGGTCTGGAAGGACAGCAGGGTGGATAAAACATCTCAGTGTCGAATCTTGCGTAGTTTGGAGATCCCTGGTGTAAGGGTCTACTTTCCATAACATCCCAAAATTTCTATACAATCTCTATTGTATCGACTGCCCAAAATGTTTCGACAAATCTTTCTTCCCCGGGAATGTAGGAAACCCATCTCGATCAGGTTTTTGTTCAGTTTCCCTGATCCATCGAGCAAATGCTGAGATGGTCCCCTGTTTTGCTTCTGGATGTAAATGTAGCTTCACTATGCGCACGTTTTGTTGAACTCTCCTTTTGCTTGTAATGGTAAGAGTAGAGGTAAGGGCAAGTTGCTATTTTGTTAGCAATGCAGAAAAAAATCATACTTGCAATTCGTGTACCGATGCAAATAAGTTTTCTATAATTCGGAAATTAAAATGACTATATTTTCTAATTGCTAATCTTGTGATTTTTAAAATTAATTTTTATTTATTTATGTTAAACGTTTACTCATATTTCAACTATTTATAGTTAAAATGACGAGAAGGGATTCTGGCGAGTTGCTATTTTGCTAGCAATGCAGAAAAATCATACTCGCAATTCGTTTACCGATGCAATTAAGTTTTCAATAATTCGGAAAAGAAAATGTCTATTTTTCAAATATTGCGAATCTCGCGATTCTTTTAAATTTATTTTTATTTATGTTAAACTTTTACTCATATTTCAACTGTTTATAGTTAAAATGACGGGAAGTGATTCTGGAACTCAAGAAAACATGTGCAGATAATCTTCTCCCCCCTAAGTCACATACAGATTTTACTGTTTTTGACTAAATAAATCTGAATCTAAATGTTTGTAAAAAAGTAGGCATGTCATATATCTCAAACTTAAGAACTTCCATTTGCATGTTTAGGTTCGCCCGGGGGGATACCATTATAACAATAGTGCCTTACAAAAATTTTAATTTACAATTTTATAATTTGCTCTGATCAAAAATAGTGTGTGTTATTTTTCGATAATATATTTGACAATAAAGGCTGTAAATTTAAGCTTTTTCTATTTTAATATATCAAGGTGAAAGTTGCAACTTTCTTAATACAAGAATTTTCAATTAGAAATTTTATTACTGTTAAATTTCGCCAATTATTGACACTTCGACAAGTATTTCCACAAGTGTGTATTGTCGAAAGTAGCCAAGTATTAAAGAAGCAAAATAATTTTAATAGACATTTCAAATGTACTGTACTTAGTAAAAACAAATATTTTAAGTTTTACTCTCTAAAACACACGTTTATGTTGAATTGGTGAGATTGGCGGCAAGTGTGTCACGTGACTGTGAGTGAGACCAACTCCACGTATGCCACTGATAAGGCTCAATAGACATTTCATTTACACTTAATGAAAACTACGCTTTATCAGAATAAAAATAATTTTGTACTCAGTGTCAAGTAAATCTATCTTCCTTCTTTATGACTCTCATTTATTGAGAATTTTAAATGTATTTCCTTCATATTACATTATTAATACATTTGCTTCCATTTTCAGATTACACACGAACAGAAATATCGTTTTCTATCATCAGTCTGTTCCTCATGTTGCTGGGTTTCTTCTTCTCAGTTTATACTTTCCGAAATCCTCGTTACATGTTTAAACGCCTCGCAGGGGGTATTCACTTTCTCACATGTAAGTATGAGAACTTTTAACAATGTCATAGAAAAGTAGAAAGGCATCAATGAAATATTAAAATGAATTAAATATTTTATTTCTTTTAACTGTAGATCAATATTCATCTTAATGCTATGCTTGTCAGTCAACACACACAATCTTGATATCAACTCCGAAATCCTAAATACCTCTAAATTAGTACATCTTCAAAAACTAAAATATGAAAATATATCTGTATATCATGATAGAAAAAGATAGCAGCATAATGACTTCAGCTTTATAATGAGTACATATGATCCAGTAATTGAAATTTTAAACAATCAAAAACTCTGTTTTATTTGAGAAACAAATATATCAAGAGTAATTCCATTAATTGGGAAATATTCCCAATTTGAGCCAGTGTCAAAGTCAAAACGAATGATCAAATAAATGGACAATTTTTTGGGGGTGGAGAGGGGTTTTCTTAAAGAAGAGTTTTGCTTCCATTACTACCTTCAAAAGAACTAAAAAGCAGGTACTATTCCCAGGGGCATATCTAAGGGAGGAGTTCATTGGGCTTCAGCCCCTCCCAGAAGACAATGAGACATTAAAAATCTAGCATTTACCGACTTTCCTATACAAACGAAGTCACTAAATATATCACTTGTTGATGTTATAAATATTAACTGTAAGACAACAAATAAAAATACGTTTTACATTCATCAACAATTTTTTTTTTAATCTTAAAACATTAAGTCAGCTGAACACTGAATCTATAACACACACCCCTTGACAAAAATCCTGGGAGTGCCTCTGACTAACCCTAATCCACAGAGCAAATGCCAGGAGCCATTACTTGGTTCACAAAACAAAGGAAACTTTCACTCAACATGAGTGGTAATCTGACTTTATAAGAAAAGTAACATCATCTTAAAAATGCAATGCTTTTCAAAGGCTTCAATTTTCATTCCATTAGGTCAATACAAATATTTAATATAAATTATGTTTTGACTTTCAACAATTTACTGCCCCAGCTGGGAATTAAACTTTAATTTCCCAAAGCACTACACCCAGTTCCTCTAACCACTGGAGGTGCCGAGACAATCAACTCTTTGATCAGCCATAAGGAAATAAGAGCTCCTGATACACTATACATTTCACCATCACCACATTTCATCATACATTTAACCATCAGAGTTGCAATAGGAGATGACAACTGCAAAACTGGAAATGAATTCTCACAAAATTGTTAAATGTCCAACTGTGAAACTGTGATGGTGAAATGAATAAAAATATTTATGAAACATTAAATGTTACACTTGCTTTTGAACTGGAAGTACACAATACGGACAAAAGATTGAATGTTTCTTAATAATGCAAAAAAAAGGTTTTCCTAAATGCAATTAATGAAGGTTTTTGATTAACATTTGCATTCAATAAAATAATGAAATGGACTTTTTTCCACAGGTGGTTCAGTTTTGGCTGTAATTGAAGTGCTCATCAGTTCGATTGCCTATGAAAGAAAACATCTACCAGTCACTTTCCCCAAAGCAGCTGATTACAGTTATGGGTATTCCATCTACTTGGCCTGGTTTGTATTTACTTTTATTCTGGTCTCAGGTTTCTCGTTCATGATATTCTCTCGTAAACGCAAAGGGGATAAAGCACCCACAGAAGAATTGGCCATGGCTGATGAACCCACCATCATTGGAAGGTAGATTTTAATGTGAATTAAAGAAGAAAGTGACAGCATGAAAATTGATAATAAAGGACAATTCAATTTTTATAATACAATTTCTTACTGTGTGATTTTTTTTTTTCACAAGTGGTTCAAAGTGATATAAAAGACAAAAGACATTGAACTGAAAAACTTATATTCTCATTTATGTCACCCAATATGCTTCCACAAAGAGTGGGATGCAGAATTGCTTGAAGTGTTCATTTCAGGTTCTTCACACAGTTATCAATATACTACAAAAATTTCCATCTTGTTAATTAATACTTACAAACCATGAATTGTCTTCACCGTTAACTTTCATATTCCACAAACACATACCAAGACAACCAACATATCATTTAGCACTGCTTAAAATCCACATTCATTATAAAAACCTTAACCACACATTTGAAGTTTCAACCTAGTTCACTACTTCATATGACTGTGTTTTGAACATGGCCCACAAGAATACTCGGCAAAAAAAAATCTTTTAGATGAATTTTTGTGCAGTTGACACAGTTCTCACACCTTATTACCACTAACGATGTTATATTTTTATTGACCTTTTCATTAATATTTTGTCACCCACGCCAAGACAACCAACATATCAGTAAATGTTGTTTTTTTTTCCAATTTCTATCCTACCTTCAAATCCTTTACATGCTAATAAAAGCAATTGTTACTCTGTACTGTTAAGTAGTGCGCACAGAAACTGTACTCACTGTACAACATTTTGTAAATATTTGTGTACATTTTGACTGAATAAATACAAATATATTACACAGTTTTCTAGTAAAAATAATGTATGAAATGTTCATCACTATTTGTTATTGTTTTTGATAAAAAATCTGACCAGAGAAGAAAGAAAAATATAAACTGATAAACAGCCTCAGAATATCAAGAATATTTTCTGTACAAAGCAACATTGTCTCAGAACTCTGCTTCTCAGTTGTTAGAAGAAAATGGACAATATTCAAAATAATAACAATAATAATTATGATAATGTGCCACATCCAAGGGGTGGGAAAGGGGGAGAGGTAGCACAGGGGTTCAGATCTCTTTCACGCCTAAAGCCCTTGCACATCATGGAATTTTGAAATATCATACACATTCACATCTCACAAAAGATATTTGCTTTTCTCAAATAAGAGTTAAATAAAATTTGTATTCTCACATGAATTTCTAACCTATTACCACAGAAGATATATCTGCTTCTGTATATTATCATTTGTACATTAACATACAAATTATATTGTAAGAACATTTCTCTACAGTATCTATTGAACTCTCAATATTTACAATCTAACATGGCTAAGCATGTTGTATTGAACTACTTTACACAGCTCAATAAGTTCAGTATTCAACATTCTTTATTGAACTTCACTGGTGAAGCAAACAAAATAAACAATGATTAATGAAAAACGAATGAAAACATTTTCAATATTACAGTTGCGTTTTCATCTTAGGGCAAGAATGAAATTTCCATGATGGAAATGATAGCAAAACAATTTTCTTTCTACATAATAACTAATGATAGCAGGATAAAGCACTTTAAATTTCAAAAAATGGCATATTGGATACAAGGATATAGCATTTTGTAACATTTGTTGTGAAAATTATTATTAAGGGAGGTCACTTTGAGATGAATTATTTTCATGATTTTTAGATTTTCCGATTCCTCCATTAAAATTAGCAAATAAAGGATACCTAATAACTTAATTTTTCATCATTTGTGAACTTCAACAAATATGTAAAGAAATAATTTTAAATCCATACAATGGTGCCTATCTTGTATAGAACTTCTGGCATTAGTATGACACTATTCAAAGGAGAAGAAAAGAATTGCCTTGCACCTTTTTGTAATTACTTATTAAAACAACACAACATTCTTTTAAAAGGCTGTGTATTCTGTTAAACAAACCAATCTGTGTAAATACTTATGTAACACTATCAGTGGAAAATTAACTGGGAGAATATTTCAATGTTTGTTTCATTTAGCCAATTTCTTCTGTCAGTAACAATTAAGCTATATTGACTGAAAAATCATTTATCTTCTACACTGTTAGCACCTGTCAATATAAATGTTTTCACACATTCATGTGTTGTACAAAGTGTAGAAGCTCTAGGAAGATTAAATTAAAACATGCTTTTGCATGGAAATCTTGTCTCTACTCATTACATTTTAGAACTGCTCCAGCTGTTAGAAATATCCCAGCATGTATGGCAAAGCATGTGAAAGATCATAAAACACTGCTGATAAATAGCTCTAATACTAATATACTAATTAAATTACTAATGTTCGACGATTTGTAATATTAAGTTAATTTATCTTCACTAAGGTTGTAGAAAGAAGCTGAAAAATATTGGAATTTTACCATTTTTGAAAAATTACAGAGAGATCTTTAGTAGAGGTCAAAATGTAATCAAAACATTTTGTGCTGTTTTCGAGAAAATAATGTTATAAAAATAAATATTGAATGTCTAAAACAAAAATACTCATTTTCGAAAAAATGAACATGACCCTACTTGAAGATCAATTTTTTATAATTACACTTAATTAAAAAAAAACATTTTTATAACTATAGTTGACGGGAAAAAACTTGAATTTATGCAATTTTCGACAAATTTGGGTTTTTAACGAAAATGAGATCTGCCTCTTACCGGTCCCCTACGGTATCGGAGGTCGAAAAATAATAACAAAAATTAGTGCTGTTTTCAAAAAAATGTTTAAGAAAATAAAAATTGTCTATATTTTTCGCAAAAATACCCAAAATTTCGGAAAACTACTCAAATTTTCGAAAAATTGCACATAACCTTATTTTAAAATCTGACTTCAAACAAAAGATTTTATGAAGAAAAAATCATCTTCAATATTTCAGCAGTGGGATCACGGAGAAAACAAACTTACGCAATATTACAAACTTACGCAATCACGGATACAAACAAAATCTGCACCGTTCGAACGTTTAGGTTACTTTCACGCTATCCAACGACAATTTTTAACAAAAAAATTGGTGCCTTTTGTAGGTTTGAAATTGTCTCACGGGCTTCATTTAAAGTGCCCACCTAAATTAAAATCTAGGTTTCAAATGCAAGGGGCCGCGACATCAACCAGATCGATTGGGAAATATCAATTTAGTAGAAAATCGGATGAATGATTTGGGCGTTAGCGTACATCAGACGGACGGACAGACAAACAAAACGTTTTGCCATCAATCAATTTTTCGCTATCAAGAACCAACAAAGCATGGTTTCTGACTATGCAATGTGTTGGATAAAGTAATTTACTATACAGACTGTCCGGGAAGGAAAGATCGAAACTTCGAAAATAAGCTTTTAAGACAATTTTAAGCATATTTTGTCTAACTACTTGGATATTCCGAAAGACTAAGCAGCTTTAAGCACTGAAAATTTGTTTTGAAAATATTTTTTCTAGGCAAACATTTGCATTGCAGAAACGTAGAAACACTCCAGAAACATGTACATTGTTTATTATTTTAAAACAAATTGATATAATTGTTTAGAAAGAAAAAATAAACCATAAATAAAAAAGCTGTTGAATGGTCTAAATTTGGTGCTTTTTTATATGTGATAAATTTTCTTTCGGATCGAATATATTAATTTATTTTGTAAATAATAAACAATTTACATTTTTCTGGAGTGTTTCAATGCTTCTGCAATACAAAATTATGAATAGAAATCGTTTTTATAAACCAACTTTTGAGTGCTTATTGCGGCTCAACCATTCGGAATATCTTATAAGTTTATTATGCAAAATATGATGAAAATTGTCTTAAGAGCTTATTTACGAAGTTTCGACTTTCCTCCCCAGACATCTTGTGTATAGGGACAAGATTTACCCAGAATTTCGTTATCGGCAATACGAGTTTTTGTGACAAAAATTCGTAGTTTTTTCCTGCAGTATTATAATACTTACATCTCTATACTGCTTAAGCAGTAGCGAAAAAGTATTTGACAGTTAAATTAAACTAACAATAAAACTAAATAAATTATTTGTTATACTCAACAGATAAATACTTTCTACGTGGAAGAATTCTAATTTAACATATGAAATACTCAAAACCGAAAATCGTGAAATTGAGTTTCTCGGTCAAACTTTTGTGTGATAGTAAATTATTTAAATACAATGGTTACATATAAGTCCAAAGATACATAATATAAAAATATAATTTTAATTATTTTTGAAATAATAAAAGTCATTCAATATATTCTTAACCGAATTTGTTATGACTATAAACCAAGAAATAAAAATACATATTAACTTCAGCTTAAATGGAAAAATCATTTATAGTGTATTGTAAAGTTCGCTGGAAACTACACCTCCAGGGCTGGGTACACCTACAAGCAAATAAAAGCTGTTGCTTAAGGGCTCTCTTATCCATGGCGGCCCAACGTTTCATAGAAAAAGTCATTAAATATTCAATGTCATAACAGTTATTTATTTAAAGGACGGGAACTTATCGATTTTGAATTGTTTTGTGGTCTGTGGTGGAGCCGATGTTGTAAATAAATCCAAATTCATTCATTTTCGGCTCGAGGTGCATACAACAATATTTCCCCTGTCACTCATCAACCCCGCCCCCCCCATTGCCCCCTTTAAAGGTTCAATTTTTGGAGAGAACATCCGTTTTTGTCTCGTAATTGCAGATCATCTTCTGCATTGTCATCTCCGAAGTTGTCAGTCACAATTGTTAAATTACTGAAATTGTCAACTGTTTCAATTATTTGAAAACTGTATTTACTTACATTGACTTGAATTACGTTGCCATGGTAGTCGTCCGCCAATTTACTTGTTCGTCGTTCGCCGCGAAAATTGAACTTGGCGGCCAATAGATGCTCCGCAAAACACCGCTTTGGAGGTAAGTTTGAAAAATTACGGTAGTATCAGTAAAGTAATTGTAAATAATATTTTATCTGAAAATAATAAATAAATTTTACAGTTGTATTTGTACAAAGTTATTGTTGGTGTAGTTTTACTAGTGTTCTATAGTTAGTTATAAGATATTCTACTTGTGTTATATATAGTAATCGGATATTAGAACAAATGTCTATTTTGTTTTTGGAAGTTGAGGAAAATAATTGTAGGTTTTTTACGAATCATGAAAAAATGCACCGAAATCATCTAATAGTACCTAAAAGGGCGATTTATGCTTATGTTTCCCTAAAACTGACTAAAACAAGTAATTTTCAAAAATTATCATATTTTAATTAGTACTCGTGTTTACTTTCTCGAACTAGCTTCGTACTAAGTGATACTATAGAGCGCCGAAAAATGGCAAGTTTTCGACACAAAAACTATTATTACACGGCCCTCGTAACGAAAAAGTGGAAAAGTTTTATTCCTGTATCTAGCAAATTACTTCCTCTACCACATTGTAGTCATAATCCATGTTTTGTGTGTCCTTCATTACACAAAAATCAATTGATAACAAAATGTCTGTTCGTCTGACAGTGATCAAAACTAGCGCCCAACCTAAACCGTATACTGCCGATTTTCCCCAACACTGATATTCCTTGATAGATTCGAAAATTGCGTATGTTTCAGGGAAAAATACGTTTCATGAAGAAAAAAATATTTTTCTTCATAATTCTAATTGTAGGAAAACGCCGGGAAAATGTTGAATTTTTTAAATTTTTTAAACAACCAGTAATTTTAACGAAAATGAGACCTGCACCATTCTCTTAAACGTCCTTTACGCTATACGAGGTCAAAATTAAAAAAAAATATATGTACCATTTTTTTTTTTAATGTCTCAGGGGCTTCATGTAAAGTAACCTTAATTTGTTATTAATTTCTTGTTTTAATTCATTACAACCACAATGATATAAAATCATTAGTTTATATTTGTATTGTATATAGAAAAAATAGACTTAATTTGCCTGTAACAAGTAATGTACTTCAGCTTCCGAGCCAATGACCCCCATCTCGATCAGGTTTTTGTCCAATTTCCCTGATCAATTGAGCAAATGCTGAGATGGCCCCTAGTTTTGCTTCTGGACGTAAATGTAGCTTCACTATACGCAGGTTTTGTTGAACTCTCCTTTTGCTTGTAATGGTAGGAGTAGAGGTAAGGGCGAGTTGCTATTTTGTTAGCAATGCAGAAAAATCATACTCGCAATTCGTTTACCGATGCAAATAAGTTTTCTATAATTCGGAAAAGTAAATGTCTATTTTTTCAAATATTGCGAGTCTGGCGATTTTTTTAAATTAATTTTTATTTATGTTAAACTTTTGCTCATATTTGAACTGTTTATAGTTAAAATGACGGGAAGGGATTCTGGAACTCAAGAAAACGTGTGCAGATAATCTTCTCCCCCCTACGTCACATATAGCTTTTACTGATTTTTGATTAAATAAATCTAAAAGACGAACTCGTGCGTCTCCCTTCCGCACAGTTGGATTGCTGGGGAGAAAACTTGAAATTTAGATGGGAAAATGTATTTTATAAAGTTCGTTCAAAGCAGGTGAACTATACCAAACATTTTCAACTGTATCAACATTTGCATCTCACATTTAAAAAAATGCATCGAAAAATACAATTCAACCTCTTCTATATTTATAGCTGAAGGAAAACGAAAATGATACGTTCACTGAGGAGTTACGTGAAGCTCTTGCTGCTATATACCATGAAGAAAGATGGTTAATTCTGTTTTAGGTTTTTTGCTGTCGAAGAAATACATCAAAGGGAAAATTCCCCACGAGTCCACTTTGCCAAAAAAACACTACATTAAACCCCTCTATGAAAAAGTGCTCAAAGCAATTACTGATGACAGATTTTGGCTTTGAACTGATTCCTGTGAAAGGTTGTTTTTTTTATTAGACAAATAAAATCCCATTACGAGCAAGGGCCTCCTGCCTTTTTGCAGGGAATACTCAATGAAGCGATGATGGGTGATGATGAATGGACGAACGGCGGGACTGGAACCCGCGATCCTTCGACCCGAGGTCGCCGCGGCACTACTGTCTTAGCGATCTCGGCTCAGGAAGGTGGTACGTAGCGAATGTAGTCATGGATGAATTAGATTCCGAAGATGCTGGATCTCATTTAATTATGTGCAGAAGAGAAAATAAACCATGACACCAATGCAAGGCCTGTGCGAGATACATTGCGTTTATTGTCAACAGCTGAAGACCACAAAGAGAGATTATTGGAATTTCTGACGGAGAGTGCGGCATACATGCTGAAAGCAGCGGCAGTCTTAAAGTTTTCTGCCCCAGAATGATCCACATCACGTGCATTGATCATAGCCTATATCGTGTTTGGAAGAGATTCGTTCGCAGAAGGGGCGGATCTAGCCCATCATTTCAGGGGGGCATTGTAGATATTTGTTAAATAATCAACATATTGGTTATTATATTGTATATTATATATGTACCTATTTGTAGATATACTATACAATATTATGTTTAAAGAATTACACTGTAAATAAATATCTAAATTAATTTTTGACGTAAACAAACACTCTAGACCTTTGGGGGGGGGGGCGCCATGCCACCCCTCCCGCGGATCTGCGAGTGGTTTGCAGCACCACATGTTAATAATTTCAGTTATCAGTTAGAGTTTTTGTCATAATTTCTTAGAGAACTCAAAAATTCAAAGAGGAACTACTAAAAATTCCTCTTCTGCCAGAGCCTGTAGTCTTGGTTGAAAAAATGATGGCAATTGAAGAATGAAAATACGGTTTTGAGAACGGTGAAAAAGATAATGGTATTTTACAGGATAAAGTGTGTGGTACTGAAAATATCACAGCTAAAGAAATTGCAACTTAAGTATTGTCCCCTAAATGCATTCGAAGTTGAAAGAACATTCTTGCAAGTAACAGAAAAAGAATCATACCAGTAAATTTGGAAAAATATATTGTAATCTCCCGCAATACAAATTAACTTCTGTTTGTATCATTCAAGATGTAAATCAAACTATTTTGTATAGACTAAAACACTTTTATTTGTGCATAATTTGCATTTTAAGTGTATGTTTTCCTAATTTTTAAGTATATTTGCAACCATATTTTTAGGATCTGCACCCTAGTAATCAACATCCACCAATTCTAAAAGTTAATAAAATTTGCATGCCCAGATTACTCATACAAAAACAGGCTATATTTGTTAACAATAGAATGTTGTTAGGTAACCATTAATCTGTATTCCACACTGTTTCTGAGCAGATATCTGTAAATGGGATTCCTATTTTTAGGGGGAGGGGGGGAATGTGGATGCCAACAGGTTAAGTTGTATTGGACACTTCCAATCAACCCAATCGGTATGTATTGTTATAGGCCTGTTCATTAAAAAATTTCATCTTGAAGACAGGTCACCTTTTTCAGCAACAAAATTGGCACCTAATCACATAGTTTCCTAAGAACTTTATTGTGAATAAATCGATATAAAATTATATACACATTAACTTATAGGTCAAATTCATGATTCTCCACCTCATAATTAATAAAAATTCTAAAAGCTTATCTAGATCTGAGCTTCTTGAATTTAAAATTATTTTGCTAAAACATGCAAAATAAAAAGTGGTGTATATACACGTGACCTAAGAAAATGAAGCTTTACGACAGAAAAGAAATTTTTATTTTAATGTTAATTCTATGAGTTAATCAGACAATTCAGTTGAAGTAAAATAATACTTTAATAACTGCTGCTTTCAGTCTTTGAAAATTCTCAATATTGGTATGTTTGCCACCAAATGTTCGTGCTCAAAAAATAATTGTGTATACTAAGAAAATAACTTGCTTCACTCATCCACAGCTCACAACAATGTACATGCACGTTTCCATACATAAATAGATGAAATTCATGAAGCCCAGATTCAAACTCTGGCACCAAGAGAAATTGTGCATTGTACAAATTTGTTTTTTCCTTTTACAAAATAAATCATAAGTCATAAAGATGTTGATCCTGCAATCTGCAATTCTTCTAAAATAAAATATTAACTTTCTTTCAAGTTATATCTTCACAAAAATTTGCAGGATAACATCTCACTTGAATAATCATTAGAAAATATTGAATTTTTTATACATGAAAAATTTCTTACCTAAAGAGAAACATGTATTAGGAGCATTGTGGCTTATCTTCAAAATTTATCAATGGATACACTTTATCTGTTCCACAAGGAAGTGTGTCCTGATAGAAAGTCATAAATTACAAGTAATATCCATATAATACAAAGAAGCATTCCATGTTATACAGTGATTCACAAATTACTGCTAAGAGTTTTGAAAAGGGTACGTGTAAAATTTAACAAGGAGCATATCACATTTCTTGGTCTTCCACAACAGCTTCATCCCAAGGGCCATATATATTCTCCTTGTACCGTGTCCATTTCTTAAAAAGTAATGGACATATTATGGTAACAAATATAACAACACATGAAAATAAAACTGTCATGGTTACAGATACAGTACAAAGTGCCACCAATGACAAAAGAATTACCGTTGAAAGAATAACTGCAGAATCCTCAATCTCAGCAACTAATATGGGAAGAAGAGCAAAACATTCCACAGTATTTGTCAGAAGAACAAAAGCATGAAAAGGAGTTGCAAGGCGAGAAGCAAGACATACTGATGCAAAAAGAGCGGCATTCAATGACAGTGCACTAGAAACAATACTTGCAGAAATACCATAGTCAAAAAATACAAGGTGAATGAACATCATAAATGTTGACATTGCATAAATTGTATCAGTACTAATAGTATCAGTCAATGTCTTAAGTACTGGTGAAAGAACATATCCAAAGCCAAGAAAGACTAAAACAGTTCGAAGGTCTTTCAATAATGTTGTGTAAGGCATTGCACCTGTCAAAAAGAACCTGTATAATATGTACCCTAAAGAAGTCAGACAACCACTATACATGAACACTGCTTCAGGCTCAACCCAACCATTGTAAAGGTACACAAAAATTACAGTAAACAAAACAATAATACATAACTCGTGAGTCACTCTACCTGCGCCTAATATAATAGTTGGAAGAGGTGAATCTTTCACATTTAAATTTTTTCGTAACTCTTCTAAAAAGGATGTGTCCGTATAATTATCCAAGAATCCATGATTTTCGTACAAATTTTTCTTCCACTTTCTAGGCTTCTGAACATACGTCTTCTTCAATTTCATAATTAACGATTTGCAATATATGACATAATTAATTGTGAATCACAATGAATTTCAATATTCTTATATTAACAATACACATGTTTTTTGTTGTTTATTTTTGTGTGCAAATCACTGAATGTATGACTGGCTGCCGGCGTAATTCACTGTCAGTTTCTGCATTCTCGTAAACATGATTCTTCTGAGTTGCGCTGCATCCATAGAGCAGAGCACTGCAGAGCACCCAATTCTTCTTAGTTGCCTATGGTTGCCCAGCGAGTCTGCAACGTTGCAGATTCTCTGGTTTCTCTGCAAATGTTCCAAACAATCGAAGAACAAAGAAACAGTTTCACCATTTTCATGGCAAATACTCTCGAGGGTATTTGATGTCTAGAAGAATGAACTAGAAAATTTACTTAGAGAATGACATATGTTGAATAAAATATATGAATTATTGCAATGTCATTAAAAATAATGTTCCCCATTTCATAGGTTTACACACACAGAAATTGGTTTTCCACACATTCACTTTCGTAAGTTGTATAACATGTGCAGTGCATGAAAACTTGCCTCTCGTGTAGACATGGGCGCTCTGTGGCCTCTGGTTCGGGAGTCTTGATTATCGTAAATCAGCTGTTCAAAGTTCTTGTATTTATTTACAATACAATAATGCCTAAAGTTCGAAGAAGCAAACGAGCACCCCCCGAAGGATGGGAGCTAATTGAGCCTACATTAGAAGAATTGGAGCAGAAGATGAGAGAAGGTAAGACGACGACTTTACGGCATCAATGCTTATTTGAAGGTATAGTATACTAAATTCTTTATATTTTCAGCTGAGACAGAACCTCATGAAGGGAAACGTAAAGTGGAGGCATTGTGGCCAATTTTCAAAATTCATCATCAGAAATCGAGGTATATTTATGATCTCTTCTACAGACGTAAAGCTATCAGTAGAGGTTAGTTGAGTGAAATGTCAATCATGATTTTTATGACTCAATGTTTTCAAGTATTTCCTTTTATCTTATTGCATCCTTTATCATTTTTTCAGAGCTCTATGAATATTGTCTTAGAGAAAATATAGCAGATAAGAACCTCATTGCTAAATGGAAGAAACAAGGATATCAAAATTTGTGTTGTCTCCGGTGCATTCAAACCCGTGATACAAATTTTGGGACAAATTGTATTTGCAGAGTACCAAAGGGAAAATTGGAGGAGGTAAGCCTTGATATTATACCTTCTGTTTGAGAGTAATGCTGCAAAAATTGACATTTCATTTGTTACATTTCTTTAAAAGCAAATGGGTTGTTTAGTAAAACAGTAAGCCTTTTTTTATATTCCTGATTTAAAGCCAACGGGGAACTAAATAGAATATTTTTATATTTAAATTACACTATTTGAAAAGGTTAATGCATCATACATGATTTTGAAAAAAACAAAATTTCATTTATGTGGTATAAAACTGAACAAAAAGTACACAATGAATGTATAATCTAATAACTAGAAGTCAGAATTTAAGGGACTAACAATTTTATTGAAGGTTTATTGATGTAAAATGACATGAAAGAAATTAAAATAAAAAGGAATAGGCAGGAAAAAAGCAATAAAAATTAAATTTGAATTAGAAAAGGCATATATATACTTTACAATACTTTTAAACTGTGAGAAAAATTATTTTCTCTTGCTAATATGTGGTGAATTATTTTTAAATTTTGTTTTTTACTCAGTTTTATTTTAGTCATGGTCTATCAATACAGTTCTAACAGTTTGGAGAATGAGAATCCCTCTGTCAATAGTTAATTAAGTTGTGGGTTTAAATTTTGGCACCTTCTCACAATTGCCCTGGGAGTTCATGGAAACATATTTCCCACTCAGCAAAGATAGTAATATCTGTAAACAATGATACCCAGGATTTTCATCAAAATTTATGTTTCTCGATTGATAAGGCTGATGTCACAGCCCCGTGAAGTTGTAACATCTATTTTTATTGTATGGAGTTCTTAATGTGATGCCTCATGGAAATTTCAATTTTTTTCTCAAACATTATCTCAAATTAAATTTTTTTGGATAGAGCAGAGTATACCTATGAAAATGGTGCAGGACCGATGTTATTCTGTGAATTTTTGAAAGTTACAAAACAGAGTATTTCCTACAATAAAATTGAAGGTTTTTCTTCTGAATGAAAATTGTTCTTGAAAAGTAGATTTTTCAATGAGATTGTGTACATGAGTAATTGTTTGTGTAATTTTGCACAAAATAATATTAATTTTAAAAAGATTTTCTCAAAAGCTGTTCAAAATTTCTCTTACCAGTTTGTACGGATAGTGCTAAACACACTAACTGTATAAACTGTCCTGATGGAGTATGTACTGCTCACTCCTGGCATAAATGCCATTTTGATGTGTTCTTTCACATCATTTTCTGATTTTTTTAAAATTATTTTATTGCATTTTATTTCAATAATACTTGAAAATTCAAGTTTTTTGTTAAAACAAGCTTAAAATTCTAATGACATTTCCTCAAGAATATTATCCATAGAAATTTTGCTTATAGAAGCATGCCTTACTCTTCATTAATATTCTAAAAGTCATATTTCAATTTGACTATAAAATTGAGAAAATGTGTTTTTTAGAATTTCGCTATCAAGAGCGGTACTTTCATGGTATAAATAGCATTAAATTTTAACATAAGTGATGAAAAGGGAGGCAATGCGTAAGTGTTCAGATAAATCTGTGAATGTACAATAAAGGACACAAACTTTCATCTGACTGCATCTACTACAGACCTTAATGTATCACAATTGATTTGTATACTTGAATTAAAACTAGTCAGTAAAGCTGTCTACGTAGTATATGACACACATGCTAAAAATTATTTTATTGTGTTTGTAGAATTGTGCCATGGAGAGGGGGGGGGGTGAAACGGTTAGCCAGAGGTTAGAAAACTAACTTGAGAGAATGTCAGTGCTCTTTACATACATTAATGAATGGTACTACTAAATAACATGTTGGAAATTGTAAGTACTTCTATATTCGAAAAATAATTGTCTGAATTTCTTTCACAGGGACGTATAGTAGAGTGTATACATTGTGGTTGTAGAGGATGCTCAGGATAAAATACTTCAGAATACACTTGCGGAGCCATCAGCTTGTTTTGTAAATGAAATGGACTTAAAAGTGAAGACTTGTGCTGTGTTCTTTCTTGCATAAAATGTTCCAGAATTTCTCGCTAACGACTAAGGTTGTTAAAATGCAAGACAAAATAATTCTGAAATTGTTTTATTTGTAACTTGGAATACTGTAGACAGTCATCTGTATATATGTCAGTACATAATAAACGATACTTGGTAAACTTTGATAAATGTGCATTTTCTATCTCTCATATTTTAGAATATATACTACTACCATGTCACATTTGTTAACTCACTAAGACAAACCCATAACATCAGAGTACTGTTTTCAATTCCTAGAGGAAAGAAGCCGATCGAAGAAATCATGAAACTATTAATTTTCAGTCACATTTACCAAAGATTGAACACTTGCAGACTGACCACCTTATAATAACACTGGTACTTCGTCATACTTAATAAGAGCATGCATTTGTATTTCAAAGTACAAAGCTCACGATAACATCTTCGAAAATTGTTTGAAGAAATCTTTCACTTACAAAGTAATTGACAACTACTTGTCCCTGCAAATGTCAAAAAACCTCTTACAAAAATTTGCATAAAAAATTAAAAATATCCGAAGAGACTAGATAAAAACCATTGTGCAATTTTCAGTTTGCACTCGTCTCTATATAAATTCTCAAGGCAATTAGTTTAAGAACAATATCTTAAGGTCATATAAATACTATCTTCAACGTAACTGTATAATAAACATGTTAATAACCAGTCAATATATTACATTATGTAGCAGCATTTTATAACTATGATAATCACTTGCTGTACATTACATGGATCAACGGACTCAATTGATAGCCAATAAAATCTGACTTCAGAAATTTGAAAAATTTTAATTAGCTGACCAGATATTCCTAGTTAGGATAGAAATCACATTCCCACAAACAGCAGTTCTGGGAAGACAGTGTTGGGTTTCTCAAACAAATATTCGTATGGTTCCCTGAGAGAGCAGTTCAATGAAGGCCACCAATTTCCATGGACATGTAAATGGCAGTAAGGAAGGAGGACCTGCTCCAAGCAGCAGGTATATACATACACAGCACTTTTGCATCACACAGTACATGAACACATTTTTAGACCACATGTACATGGACTAACATTACTCAATGCAATTCTTGGCTCAGTGACCTCTTGTACCATTTTACAAAAAAATTATTTTGAGACCTCAAACTTTTGGAGTTGTTCTCAAGTTTAAAGAAACAGAAGGGAAGGAGGTAGAAAATTCTATTCCTCACTCGCAACAATTTTCTGACAACCTGTGGGAACCTATCTAAAAGCTAAAGTTTGAGAACCTGTTTTCACAACTTCATTACATACAACCTTTTCCTCTGGAGATCAGTCAGTCAGTTTCTCAAAAACCATGCATGCATAGCGAGTGTAAGATGTCTTAAGCATAGACAAATTCAACAGACTTTCCTCATTAAGTAGTCAAAGACAATTCACTAAAATTTAACTTGATATGATTTCAAATACTAACATTTTAAAATGTCATTTAATATGTAAGTTTTATTAAATGGAATGCAAGTCAAACTTGAATTGTGCAGCAGAACTTATTTACAACTATTTTTGTTGAATTTTATCATTTACAAAAGATAGTTTGTTCATTTTAACCTGCATTTGAATAATTGGCACATTGATCATGAAGAATAAGCACCAGCAGAACTAACATTGAAGTTCCTTGAAATGCAGGCGTTGCATACCAAAGGCATTTGTACCTTTGCATAGATAGATTGTGCTTTTGGCATCCTGGATATCCTACATACTCTTTGTAATCAGAAATTAACATAAGCTTGCACTATAATATTTCATATATTTAACTTCTGATAATATGGTTTCATGTATTAAAAGTGTGACAAATGACTATAGATGTAACAAATAGAAAAAGATCCACTGAAGGGACTAATGTAACAAGTAAATTTTAGGTTGTACCACATACTACACATGTGGTGAACAACCAAACATTCTTTCTTCTGAAAGTACCCAACTCCCTTCTTTTGAATTTTAACTGCATATATTAACATTTCATAATCTTAGTATTCAGAAATAGTATATTGATACTTTATTTTTAAGTCCAAATAAATTCAATTTATGAGTTAATGTAGAATAGGCATTCTACAATACCTAATTCAACATCCATTTGGTTTGCTTGTACTTCTTTTTTTCCACATGTAATGCAAAGCATCTAAAGCATTACATTGGAAAACAATTGTTACTGCATGCTACATCAATATGCTCAGAATATACATAATAAATGCACAAAAATAAAAACAAAATATTTTACTGTTTTTCTTCATTTAAGAGCTGATGAAAAAATTGTAACCATTGTTGTTTCATAAAACTCTCAAAGAAAAATATGTGTTATTACCTCAAAAAAGGTTGCACATTCAATTATTATATACAAGAGCATCAGTATTTCATTTACCAGTTATGTCTATCCACATTAAATCATTGGAGAAATTTAGCATGTCACCAGGTTTTCTGATATTTTGATTAAATCATCAAAACCAAGTTTACATAAATTCTTTTCAATGTTATTTTGTAGAAAAAAGATTAAGTATGTAAGTATAGTTTTACCTAAAACATATGAATGAAATTGATTATACAACTGAAATGACTTCACAGATAACATTTTTGACAAACGTATTTGTCTCAATACAAACATTCCTTTTCCCGAATTGTATTCTCAAATAAGTTTTACTTTTCTGACTAGAAAAACATTTCATAATAATGAAACTCATGAAAATTGGCAAAGCAACGAAATTATTTCTGTCGGTGATGCTCAGGCAAATCAATACAGAAATCAGAATAATTAAAATTTATAATAATTTCCGTGAAGTAGTCAGTTAACTTCCTTCATAATCACTTAAGAATTATAACAAATGTGTACATTCATTCAAGAGATTCAATTTAATATCAATAAAGCAAAAAATGCACATTTTTTCTAGTCACTCAACAAGCACTTTCCAGCCTTTCTGACCAAAACAGACGGCAAAATATACTTTCAGTTCAGGGCTACTAACTTTCCAGTCATAAGTCACTGTTTTATTGTTACTATCAATATTAACACGAATCTTGTTATCACGTATATGTTCACAAGTAAAGCAAACTTTGGATCCTTTCTCTAATGGTGGCAGCTTTGTAGTTTTTTCAATACCATCCACAAAAACACAACCTAAAACATTAAAATATCAAAAATTAAAATGTTATTTACCAAAAAATACTAAATTGTTACATTGACATAATAAAACCAGTAAAAGAGAAAGCCACTCTTTACAGACAAATTTGGTTACGAATTGAGACACTGCTATCCATTAAGAACAATCTAAACAAGAGAATTGTGTCAAAAGACAGCATGTGTGCTCTTCTCCAAAGAAAAGGTTTCCTGCTTTTATGAATTTGAATTTCTATGAATAGGTGTCACCAAGAGAAATATGAAATAACATGGCCATTATCACAAATAAAGGACTTGGTTGAAGTTTATAATCTGAGCCAACAGTCAAGCAACCAAGTCCTTTATTTTCTCTATAATTGTGTGATTTTATATAATTATGTTAATATCTATTACAATATGAAAAATTTGTCACAAAAGAATCCTCAAATATAAATTCTTGACAAACTGATAACAGTTAAATCAAAAATAATTTTAGGAAGAGTAGTTATATTCAGTGGCTTGTGGCTAGCTTGTGGCCGGCATGCTCGCCTTCCACTCTGCGGCCCGGGTTTGCTTCCCAGTCGAGCCAAGACTATAGTGTGCATTTTCCTTGCAATGTCCCAGTGTATGTTGCTGTACGACGATGAGAAAATTCACTGCTCAGGTTGAGAAGACTGGAATATGGCCTGGGGATTTCTACATGCCAACAACACGTAGCCCTTTAAACCATGACCACAAGGCAGGGACATCACTGGTAGGCCTAAGCCCATTCACGGGCTGTCGTTGCCAAGTACATACATATATACAGTTATATCCAAAGACCAGATTTAAAGGGAATATCTTCCTCATCCAACCCAATAATAAAGTCTGTCTTCCTTTGTTTCTGTCTTATTCATCATTTTCTTGTACTGATAATTCTTGTACAAATGGCAATTTATATAATTACAAAACCTCATTACCATCAAATTTCATTCAAGTGGTATCACGCTTCCACTATTTAATCACACTGTTGTGGATTTTAAAACCTGCTCTAGGAAAACAAAATTTCAGAAAAGGCTAGGCAACAAAAATGTGTCTCAGAATTGGAAATAGAAGTATCCAATCCAAGTACCTGAACTAGCATGCCATTATTAGTAACAAAATTAAACAAAACACAGAATGCTTCTACTGTTTCAGCATTATTGCAGTAACTGAAAATGTTAAATAAGATCATATGAAGATCCCTTGAAGTATAAAAAATGTGTTGAGGGAGGGGAGGAGAGTATGAGACGAAATATCACAATCGGTCTGTGACCCCATTTGGTATGGTAGTGTTCTGGAGTTTCAACTGGTATTGACAAGAGAAACTGCAGAAAACTATTGATCAAAAGAGCCAGTCACTAGAATTTTCCTCTGGAGTGGTGGATTTGTCCCAACAACATAGCTTTAGTTGAAAGCTACCATCGTTGGGACTCAAATCCTTGAACCTTACACAGTGAGTGGGGAAGAATGACAAAATTACTAGGTTTGTGGAGATAAACTGCAGTCAAGAAACATTTCATCCATGGAAAAACTGCCAGTCATCAAGAAAAATATCATTATACACAAATGATCATCTTGTAATAAAACAGTTTCCCTTTAAGGGAAGTGATAATTTAGTTGACTTATGGTGGTCATACTTTGTTTCACATTGATGGTCATTGAAATTCCATTGTTTCAAGAACTGAACAAGGCCTTGCACCAGCAAAGTGACCTACAGTCTTTAGATATCCATCATGCCAAAAATAATTTTCATGTTCTGAAATAGTTTTGAAGTCCAGAAGCTCAACATTAATTCTGAACATTGTTGGTTATTATCACGAAGGCAGATTATGATGAGACGAATGAGAGATGAGGCAGTAGCGGACTCTAAGTTTTTGCAAATCAGGGTAGCCTAATTTCCTGGAACCAATTTCCCTGACTTCTCAGTTTCTCAGAGTTGTTGTTGTTGGGTAGTTTTTTTTTTAACTTTCACACTTCTTAAAAAAATTAAAACTATCCTGATACTAACTGATCAGTCATCTGATTTCACCATGATGTAGTAGAAACAAACAATATTTTCTCACCAAATAAAAAAGTTTACCAAAAAAATAACTATGTTCCAAAACATACTATCTTGTTTAACACACACTAAATTTCCCTGACATCTAGAGATTATTTTACAAATTCCCTGACTGTTCCACAATAATGAAATCTCCTGATTTTGCATTGTTTTCCAGAAAGTGGCAACCTTGCAAGTATTGTTTGTGTCTTGTTGTAGCAATATATTTTTATATAATTGTTTTACTCATTAACACGTCCATGAAACACTTGCTCATAATTATTTAAAATTAGGCACTGAATAATGAATACTACATAAACTTTAGAAATCTATTTTCACAGAATTATTGAAACTGGTCTTGAATTATTATTCTTGTTATCCTTCAGATGTAGTTTATTTTACTCTACCTTTGCTTTGCAAAGCAGTAGAAATATCCAATATAATAATCTCTAAAGCATGAAAAAAAATTAACTTCAACCTTTTTGGGTATTTTACCTTGAGAATTCAGAAATAGAGCTCCAGGCTGCAACAAATTCTCTCCTTCAATTCTCACATCCACCAGGCCAAGTCCCTCATCACTACAGCCAACACCACATTCCAGTATCTGTTAAGTACAAGAATGTGTATGTATCATGAAAACTCTGGAATAATTAATTTCTACAAAGGTATTTTAGGACTTCTTTACTCACAGTAAATTCAATAGAATGTCCAGGTCCAAATTGTTCATTATGTGAAAACAGAACTGACTGATCTGCAGTTACTTTGGTTGCTAATTTATTCTCATTAGTTATGGCATAATTTGGATTCTTCTGATCCCAACCTGTTAAAAATACATCACAATGGAAAGATATTGAACAAAATATGCATTTAGCAATTAAAAATACACATAACTAACAGAAGTACCTCACAATGAGTGGGCATTGATCACAATAATTTATTAGGTAGGGAAAGGAATGAAATTTTATCTCCAGCCTGGACTGCTAGGCGATACACTACTCCACTCCAACCTAACCCACCCTACCCTGTCATGCCATGTTCATTATGATCACTGCTATACTATCACCATTATTTCTCCATCCAGCTGTAAACCAATACATTATTGCATATTCCCATCAATCTTCCAGTAACAATTTTTATCTTCAATTTCTCTAAGCCTAATGCCACTATTAGAATGAATCAAATAGCACTTCATAGAAAATGTTGAGCTTTCAGAAACATTCAAATCATTTTACTTCATTTCCTCATCTTTTTTGATATATTAGTGAAATATTGAAAGAAAGCTTTTTCAATTTTTCTGTAGGTATAATAATCAGTTATGGGGTATATTTTACAAAATTTCATTATGCAATCAGTTTTCTCTTGTTTTGAAGATTAAGTGTATGCAACGTTCATTAAGATCGGAAAACAACTGTAGATTTATGTACAAAAATAAACCCAAACATTCTTCATTGTACAATAGAAAATAATAATTTGAAAAAAGAGTATCCCAAATTATACCCCACAGTCTACCTTACAGTGAAAACACCATCAAATTCAGTTAAGCCATTCCTGAGATTAGCAGACAGACGGACAAATATTGCAAAAATAATAATTCAATGGGTTTTAAAATAATCTTAAAAAAATAATCATACGACAAAATAAAAACATGCCTTTTGAAATCACTGACACACCCAATATTATAGAGAATAGAATATGTACTTACAAAAGGGTTCCTGATTTGAAGAAGCAACATGGGGAAGAGACCAGGCACTCCACTCCGAATCTCCTTCTACTCGACAACACACTCGAAAAGTGTAAGGCTCCCCTTGCCGTAAGTCTCTGACAAGGTGCTGTGTCTCAGGACCTTGATACACGTCGTGAAAATTACTTTCAAGAAGAGAGTTCCGACTGGCCATATCTCCATATGCCATTTGCAAGCGAAAACTGCTTACATCTACAACTCTTTCCATATCAACCTAAAAAAATAATTCAAAAATGTTATCTTCCCAAGTTTCCTTCATCACATAGCTTAATGCAGTGGGGAAGCTCAGTGGGGGCAGCAAAATTTTAAACGAAGCACAGAATCATTCATTATTTTGTGATGACGTCTTTAAATAAATATATAATAATGACATCTTGCTCATTGTAGCGACTGATACACAGTCTATACTGACTTGTAGAGACTTGTGTTTATGACTAATATTCGGTGAGAATGACTTCTATCATAAAAAGAATAGTATTCAATATTATATAATAACACCTGCAAATTAGATTACAGTACCGGTAAGTCCCTTCAAGAAAGATGGTGAGTGACATTTTGACAATTCAAAGAAAGTTTCATTGATGGATTGTCAGACATCCAATTCACATTAACCAAATTGTATTTAAGTATGCACTTTAAATTGTGATTTTAGAGCTCATAAGAACATATAGTGATTGTTAAATTATTGAAGTTTGTTGAAAATTATATTGTTTGTGTACGCATACATTTCACTATGTATTCAATATTCTATATAAGTTTTTTATTTATTTAATTGTATGTTTGTCTATCTCCTACGTTGTTTAAGCTTGTATAATTTGGACCCTAAAATTGAAATACCAAGTAGGGGGAGGGCGGAATTTTCTCTACCTCAATAGTTGACACCCAAGCTACGCCACTGACTTAATGCCAATTTATGCTGTTTCTTAGAATTATCTATTTTCACTGCAAAAATAAACTCTATGCATAATGTTCCCTCCCAGTCATGATTTTAGAAAACTATTAATAAAAAGAAAACAGCATTAGGAAAAATAGGACATTTTTGTAGATCAGATATGATACAATCTTTGCAGATGGACACTAATCAGCCATAAAGCCCATTTTAAATAGTGAAACAACAAAAATTCAGTTCCCTGTTTTGTCAAAACTGAAACTGATTTTAAATTATACCAATATTAAACCTACCAATACGTAGAACACTTTTGAAATAATTCATTACAATGAGATACAACAAACACACTAAATTGGGTTGTAATTTTTATTATTAATACCACCGTATTTACCCAATATACGACAAGGTTTTTTCCTTAAATATCTCAGATGAAAAATGCTGGGTCATCTTATAGTCACAGATTAAGCCTAGTCGATTGGGGCTTATGCTTTTACAGCGCCTTTCCACATCAATAACTCATAAATGTTGACGTAAAAATTAACCGCAAAGGCGGTAGAAATATTGGCTGTATCTGCAATACGTTATTACAAAACTGAAAAAAATTATTGCATCACTTGATTTTCAGAAACATCCTCTGCAATCAAAGTGTAACTGCCAGGGGAAATTTCCTTTGCCCTCAAAGTTATGGTAGCACTCATGGTTATTTTTGTTAAACAAAGGACTGTCACATTGGGAAATAATTTGTAAATTGAGTTCAAGCTCACTGTTGTCCCCATTGATTCCAGAGGCATGAAGTGAATAGTTACACAAAATGGAAAAGTGTTTAATGGAAAAAAGTGTCATCATTTCTCTAATATCTGAGAGAAGTCTACAAGATATACAGCTAAGAAAATAGGTTTTAATCCATCTACAATGAGCAGGCTATTGAAGAAACACCAGGAAAACGGACCTGTGGACAGAAGAGAAGGGAAGAGGACGTAAGAGCAACAGTGACAAGCTACAGTGAAAAAGAGACAATACTGAAACAAATGTGCTTGAGGAACAGGCGTATGACCTCATGTGAACATGTATGTGAATGGGAAGAGTAAGCTAGTATTGTACTTTGTAGCACAAGAAAACCATAAGAACCAAGCCTTTACTGACTAAAAAGATGAGACAGGCTTGATTCAAATAGGCAATAGGCAAAAGGTGGAATGGACTGAAGAAATGTGGGCACGAGTAATGTTCTCAGGTGAGTCAAAATTCAATCTGTATGGAAATGTTGTCAGGATCTTTGTTCGTTGTTGAAGTGGTGAAGAATTTTTCTCTGAATGAGTGGAATCTAAAGTTAAGTTTCCTCAAAGTCAGATGATCCGGGGGCATGTATCTTCAAAAGGAGCAGGTGCACTGCATATGGTGCAATGGACAGGACATTTTGAAGTTTATATTGACATTTTGCCAAACAAACTATTTCATCAATTTCCGAACATTTTCGATCAGCAAAGTACATCTTTCAGTTTGATTTAGCACCTTGCTATAAAGCTAAAAAGGTACAAATGTTTCTATGAAAACATCAAATAAAAACTTAAGACTGGCCAGGACTTACATTCAGCCAAAGACTTAAATTCAATTGAGAATTGCTGGAAATTAATTGGAAATTCAGTTTCCCGAAAGAAACCCAGAAACAAAGTGGAGCTTCAACAAACTGTTCATAGTGTATGATTCAACCAAATTTCAGAACAAACTATTAAAGATTTAATATTTTCAATGCCCAATTTTTAAATTTTTTTTTTCCCCTGCCAAAATGTCTCGGTTCATTTATTTTGTTTGACGATATCATTATTTATAGTTGTAATTTCATGAACATTTAATTATAATGTAAATTTGTAATAAAATCATTGATTACGTGATCTAATGTCAGTGTTCTTAAAAATGCAGTATTCAAACCTAAAATTAAAACCTTAAAAATAAATAATAATACTTTTGAAAATAAAATATTTTTTATTTTATGATATGTTCACTACTTAATTGCATTAATCTGTAACCTATTCAATCGCATGATTCGGAATTTTATGGAAATAAACATCAGAAAATGAAAATTTCACAGGTGATGTAATAAGTTCTTGCAGTAGTTTATATTACCAGTTGAATTCTTGGCGCCTACCGTGAATTTTTCAGGCAATTTTGACCGTTATGAGCTGAGGAGAACAACTGTCTTGAGAGAACCTCAAACGAATGACATTGTATCAAGTGAATCGTAATGTGAAAATGAATACACAAATTGTTACAGGATGCAGATTCAAGGAGGCGGAAATTTAAATAATAAAAATATCCCCTTAAAATAGGCACCCTTTTACCTGAGATTGCCTGCATTGCAGGCCTGAACGTTCAATATATTTTCTTAGAAATATATAGCAATATATCTTCTTAGCAAAAACTTCTCAACCTTGGGAAGTTTCTGCTGTCTCCCACTTTACCCATGAAATGAAAGGGCAGATGTGCGAGTTTACAGTTTACAACTCGATTAGATGAACAGTAAACAAGACTAATTTCAAATTCATTCTGTTAAAGAATGTGAAAGAAGTGTTCAAAAACAGAAGCCACCAACACGAGCCAAGCAGATAGAAAATCTGGTGACACAGAAGAGGTTAGTTAAAAATTCTCAGGATGTCTCTTTTAATTTATTGTCTTATACTCAAATCCAACTTATATTAGGGTAAATAAAGTTTTAAATTTTTGAGGAATGACAGCTTACATCTCCTTCAGATTGAGCTTAATGAAAACATAAATGGCGGATCAGTAAATAAATTTGACTACTTGTAGAATGTTGTTGAGATAATTTGTGTTTTTAAAGTTATTAATTCAATGTAAAAAGTTTAGCAACTGAGACTGAAAATACATACTTCCTCCCAGTGCACAAGGAGTGCTCCTGGTTTTTCTTCCACAAGCATGACCTGAACAGGTCCCATTTTTGACACACGACCCGCACTAAGAAATCTTTGTCTTAATTCTTCTTGCAGAGGTTCTACTGCAATACTAAATGATATGTCAGGAACTTCTTCTGGTTGTGGCACTGCAGGCAGACTGCAACATTCACATAAAGATTTTATTACCTAGTCTATGACCATAGAACAACAATGACTTAACATGACTGGGTTGACAGACAACCCTTAGACATATCTTACCGTTTTAAAAATACACACGTATCGCAAAAATAAAATCTTAACTACTTGGACCTGGAATGTCTCTTTGGGTACTCACCTGCCCAGGAATACCGACTGTTCACTAAACTCTGCAAAACAATTCAGGCCAGAGGACTGAGAAGCTTCCTTGTCAAGAAGCTCTTCACCTTCCTTAATATAGTCTTTTGTCTCTGATATCTTACTACGAATAATTTTTTCACAGTCTATTAAAGGTTGCAGTCCATCTTTACGTATTCTTTCTACTTCCTCTTTTAAAGTCTTCTTTCTCCTGTTTAAGGAATCCACTAAAGTCCTTGACAATACATCGAATGAATGGTCGATATCTGCATCAGCTTTCAGAGCGCTGTTTAGTATCTACAAAATGCAATGTCCTTATAATTTACAAATAATTCGCTTAAATTTCCATGTGTATCAATTTATATTATACATATTGAATTTTATTTTTCTCGTATTATTTTCAATACATCACACAGCTAGAGAAATCACTGTTAAATATATTAAATATATACACTGGTGCTGAATTATCTATTAATCATGCAACACAATTCTTACTCTACAAACAAATTACATCTACAACTAAAAAATAAATATTTTTAAAAACAATGAATAGAATGCTAGGTAGGAAAGATTAAGGCACTAAGACAAAAATATACATTTAAAAACACAAAACCAATTTTATTTGCATTATTGTAGGTTTACAAGTGACAGTCAGCTCACTCAATAATAGAATGAGAAGGTACAATAATATTCTGACTTCTTACTGTCATTCTCTTAATGAACACTGCAACTGTCAAAAGAAAATAGCAAAGCAAAATACTCAAGCATGTTATTAAGTTACAAACTTTACCTGCTTTAAGAACTGTATTGAGAACAGAATAAATCATTCCACACTTATCAGAACGACCAAACGGAGGTTAATATTTTAAAACAAACTGTTGCAAAGCAAACAGCAGTTAGTTTAGAGGAAATTCTGTCAAATGAGAGCAAACACCCACTTCCAGACTTTTTACAATTTCTCAGGATACTATTTGGGGCTATGTCGCAGAACAGATTTCTGTACGTAGTTTACATACCTGTTCTTTCGCCTTTTCAACAGCAATTGTAAGATCTTCTAACTTTGAAGCATACTTCTTTGCTTCATCTATAGATTCTAATATTGCACTCTTGCTCACAGAAAATTCTTCCATAATGATAGCATGCGTAAGAATAGCTTTAGATCACAGAAGAGGTTTTCTCAGATTTAAATACTTGTGCAAAATAGAGTATCAACTGCCTAAGGAAAACTGGAGACCCACCGGCCACGCCTCATGCCACGAACAAGCAGATTCAAGCATGCTATACAACCATCATGGTACCTATATCATACCTACGATAATGTAACACGATTTGAAACACAGTGATAATATTAACTCCTTTTTACTTCACCACGAAACATAACAAATCTCTAACAAAACTCAGATCTGTACACCCTTAACCATGAGTCGCCATGACAAATCTTTACGACGCTCCATGAATGCCAAACCAACGACAAGAAAACACAACACATAACGGAAGTGTTGGCAACGAAATGAACAAATGACTTCCAAATGCAATCCACTCTAAAATTCCTTAGTCCGACCCCGAATCGACATCAGCCAACAGCAAGTAGTTTTTCTTCAGTAAAACTCAAAAGGAATTTTATGAAGGAACATACACAAAGTACTTTCACTTTCCCCATTGGAAATAAAGAGATCGGAGATTTGCATGGTTAAAATAAGAATACTCATTAAGAAATGTTGCACGTTGTCAACGCGTCGCACGTATGAGATATGGATAAAAGTTCCAAAACAACGAAGAAAAACAAAAACAAATTATTAGTGAAAAACCATCTTATTACAGTATTTCTTTCTCATTTAGCTGACATTCTAAATTAATTAAAAGTTCACGAAAAACAATTGGATTAAGGTTCTTCCCTAGCTGTCGCAGAAAGAACCAGTCCCCATAACTTACATTCTTGACTAAAGCGCTTAACTTCCCTCGAGGCATAAATCTCACTTGGGCCATCAACAGGTAAATGCGAACAGTAGTGCTCAACATTACCACCATTCGATACATGATGGCCATCGTCGATAATCCAGTCAGGAAAACATACCAAAACCACAGCACTAGGAAAATCTTCTCGTTCACCACGTTGAGGGAAAGTACGCACAGAGAGTCCAGGACTTGGATGGTGCCGCTGGGACCGTAGTAATGGAACAAGCATTTGGTCACTTTGGGAAATACTCGATTCATGGGATCCATGATCTTGTCTCTAGACACGAAGACAGCTGGACCGTAGGTTGAAAAGGACCCGCCCAAAAAGACATCCAAAAAATAGATTTGGACTACCTAAAACAAACAAGAATTGTATTGAATAATTATGAACATATCTATGACATATCTGTTATTTGGAGATAATCTTATTTTAATAAATACTCCTGACTTAAAGGTTATCTAGAGATATATCTATAAAATAAGACCATTTTATTCTATAAACACACCACAGTAACCAAGAATGCTAAGACTGTCCCCTTCACAGATTCCGGCTATTTTGTCACCTGGACCCTGAAAACGAATTTTACTGTCGTAATCACAACCTCAAATTTTTGCACCTATTCAAATTCTGTCCCTTTATACCATTGTGATAAGCCAAGAAACGCGCAATAAATTGCGCGAATATGACCAACTTAAGGTCATTACATTATAAATCATTGATGGTCGTAAGCTTCTTATGTATCCAGTAGGAGGAGGTTGCCCTGCTTACGGATTTTAAATAAACAATATGGGTGTAAAAGTGTTCTCGCTTCAGATCACAGATTGGAAAAGATGTTCTTTCTGGTCCACAGATACTATATAGAAGAGAAACGTTTCATTACAAGTGAAACACATCTTTCAGTTTTGACTTATTTGTTTTTTCTGCTTTGAGTTACATTGAACTTTTGTCTGGATGTATCAGCTATGTTATAACATCGTCGTTGACATAGTGCGAGGGCTGTTCAAAAAATTTGATAATAGGGACCCTGAGTGAAAATGTGTGGCGAATGGTGGGAGCACCGAATACCATCGTGTAACCTATTCGCTTAGCCTACAATACCGTTAGTTTCAAGTTCACCGGTGTAATGAGTGAACGTATGTGGCGTTTCACGCAACGGGTGTTAAATATTCGCCTACCATATCCAGCATGGATCAAAAGTTAAGAGCAATATTGTAACGTGAAATGTTTGGTGAAACTCGGGAAGAACCGAAAAGATACATTCGAATTATTGACTAGGGTGTACGGTGAAGACGTTATGAACCAGGCGACCTCCTAGAAGTGGTATAAAGCGTTCGAGAACGGACAGAGAGCATCGCCGATGAGCCTCGGGAGGGGTGGTCTTCAACGCCGCGCACCGAGGTTCTACAGAATACAGCTACCGCTATCATTCGCGCGGATCGATTAATAACTATTAGAGAGCTTGCCGCAGTCTTAGACATTTCAATCGGCAGGATGCACGATGATTTGGCCATGCGACGCATATCATGCAGATGAATTGAATTGATGTTTTATTTTACGTGGCGAGATTCAGGCCATGAGGCCTGCTCTTCCGTCTGACCACGTAAATTTCGCTACGCTCCTTTCACCAACTAGCAGAGACATGAGGTTCCTTTGGCGAGAAACAGGCGATTTGAATTTTGCTCAGAGGCGTCATTTAGGCTTGAGGATCTTTTACATGCAAGTAAATCTACTAACATGTGCCAGCCGGCTTTATTTCCCCTCCGAAGGAATGCGTACGAAGAATTTTTTTCGCCCTTAAAAATCCATGGCTGCGATCGGGTTACACCCGCAAACTTGGGTAAACAGTCCGATACGCTAACCGTTACACCATCATCGCAGATAGGTGCCGCGCAACGAGCTAGTAGTATATTATACGAATATGGAGTATTCTAGCTCGTTGATGCCGCGCATCATGACAACACGACGCCGCATGTCGCTCACACTGGAGTGGATTTCTTGAACTCACGAGGCATCCACCGTACAGTCAAGATTTGGCTCCCTGCGACTTCTGGCTGTTCCTTGAACTCAAGTTTTCGCTCAGAGGTCGGAAATTCAAAGACAATCACGAAGTCATCAAAGCTGTGGAGGCGCGCTGCAAGGAGATTGGGAAAGATGACCTGGCGTTCGTGTTCATAAAGATGCAAGAACGATAGTAAAAGTATACTATTAGTACTAAGGGAGGTTGCTTAGAAAAAGTGCGTGTAAATTTGGAAGATTGAATTTATTCTTCTTCTGTAGAGCGTTTTATCATTACTTTTTGAACAGCCTTCGTTGATGTATCCAGTCTAAAGTTCAATATAATACAGAGCAGAAAAAACAAGTCAAAACTGAAAGATTTTGACTTAATGAAATTCACTTGCAACGGGGCGATACCCTATTCAAAGACATATTGCAGACTAAAAACATTATTCATATCACATAACGTTATTACACTGTGGATGTACTGTGCATCTGTGTTCTAATTACAGACCCCGAACCGGAAGACTCCCAAAAATTTACATGTTCAGTCTTCGTCACTTGAGGGTTTAACATAGCAGATCTTGCGTTGATAGTAGTATCAGGGACATTATACTCTTAAATTTCATGATAGTAATAATATCGTGATTTTAATTTGAGAACTGCTCATGAATTTTAGATGTACAAACGGTTTTATGTAAGTATGTATTCAAGTAGTCACCAATAGCAGATTCACGGGAAATATAATTTTAGTCTTGAGGCGTATGATATAGGATTTAGTACGTTTTGTTAGCAAGGACATAATGGAATTATTTCATTCATGCTAAGAAAAGTAATCGGGTTGTGGCACCCATCCGTGGTGATCGTATAGGAAAGTACAAATTGATCGGAATATTTAATTCAATTATTGTTCAACAGAATAGTTATATGTTACTATTGTTATAATAATTCGTATTAGTAATTTCATGCATGGGATGCATTAGAAAATATTAGGAAAATCTGGGTAGGGCTATTTAAAGAAGAAAACCGTGAAAGTCCGGGACATTCGCCACATCGGAACGAGATCACCCGAGAAATGCGAAGACATTTTCTATGAGCGAAAAGGCTGTTTTTTCTCAATACGAAGTAAAAAAATCTTAAGTAATTCAAAATAATAATTTAGCTTAAATGGCGCGAATAACCCAGTTGTTGTTGAATATGTCACGAATCAGCTCATTGAGCTCAAGTGTTAGTTGATATGGATGAAATATATGTTATACTCTTTTCCCCATAATAAGGCTAACCATTTAGTAAAGATATTACTATCAATAAAAGTGTATTTATTGAAAATAAATCTCCAGAAATGGTCGATTCGACAAATGAATAGCATATGGCAAAGTAAATACATTTAGTCACTGCTTGATTTTTAAAATTTTATGTTCCCAAATTAATTTTTAATTCAATAGAAATAGTTATATATTTATAATATAATCCAACAATTATTCCCGGGGTAACGGAACGCTGTTTCGTCGCGTTCGCCAGAATCAAGCCTTGCATTGGCATACGACAACGTAAATGGTAAGTAGTCGTGTGTCGAAACCAGAGCTGTGGCTAGGGTCATGAGCGCCTCTGGCGGGATCTAATTTTTGCACCCCAAGACTTGTTTTCTAGGAAGAGAAACAACGCAATAACTTTGAAAGGGTAATTTATAATTACGTCATGGGTAGATTTAAGCATACAATTAGTTCTTACTAATATGTATTGCATTGCATTTGCTGCTGTTATTGAATGCCTGATAGAGTTTCTGGCATAATATGTATGAAGGAAAACAATGCAATTAGAGTTCGTTCATTTAGGTATTACAGTATCTCTTAAAAGTTTACTTTGCTGGCTTTTGTTGAAGCCAAATTGTCAATAATAATGGTCTACATTAATACTTTTTGCAATGTCTTACTCAACCGGCAATATAGCAAGATAACTCAAAAGCCCTTGACCAATCTGCGATTGTAAATATTTTTTTATTAATTTCATTATGCTGAAAGATCCTTCATAGCTGGCAGAAGTCACGGGTAGCGTCAACGTTAGGCAAACTGCAATGCCTATATTGAGATAACTGGTTACTAAGCCATATTCTTCATGGCAATTGAGAAGTGCAATGTAATCTGCATTTTTTAAATTAGGCAATAATGACTTTTATTGGGTGCTAGTAGCTTTCAATTTCTAAACACAACTCGTTGGTATTTAAATCATCTTTATGTTTTAATGCTAGATCAGCTTCGAATTTCTATAGTTCAGGGGAGGTTTTGTGTTACGAAGTCCTGTAAGGAAACCAAAATCGGAAGCCACGGCAGCTAAACTTTCAAATCTCCATCCCATTTGCCGAATCACTGTGTCTAGTGCTCAGTAAAGCTGAATTTTAAACTTTTGACGTAAAGTCATTATGGCCACATCATTCTTGGCCCTATCGTCACACATTGTTCTTTTTCGTTTATGCTTTTCCGAAAATCACGGTTAGATCGATAGCTTGTTAACTATATTATTTTCTGAATCAATACCCTGCTCTCGTTGTTTTTTTCTAAAATAATTCAAAAATTCACAAGGTCCAGCAAATGTTTTGATGCAACCTCGGTGGAAACGGGTTTTCTCTGTAGATTGAGGCGAATAAGGTGTCATTTCTTCTACAAATAAGATCCTGTACGACCAAGTGCCGAAATAGCTAGAGTGCAGTTTTAAATCGGTGTTATGATGAGTATGTAAATTTTGGCAGAGAAGTTATTAAAAATCATTTTTGAGATATGAAAATGAAAGTATTCGATTTGGATTTTATTTCCGCCCGTCAACTCGATCACAGTGTCGACATTGCCTCGGTAATAACCTCCACAATTGTGACAACGTCTTATGGATGTAAGTATTCATTTTATTTAAATGTACGTTACTATCGACTTTTTTGTCCTAATTGAAATTAAATCTTAGAAATTATAAATACTAATAGTTCCAATGTTATTAAATATTAGTTTTTCTTAAAACATTTTGATAACAAATTTAATAAAATAATGATTTATGATGTTTTAATTTTGTGTCCCTATGGCCCAGCGGCCCGTAGGCAGTGGGTCTGCAAAGTGCGCCCCCCCCCCCCGAGGTTGCGCCGCTGGCAGCCGCCCACCTGCCAGCTCCTACCCTAGCACGTTGGTCGAAACCCAGGGACACTAACGTCCTTATCTTCAACGATAGTTAAATGCTAGCCGGCATAATAGCAATAATTGGGATAAGAAATAATTATTACATTACTTATTTTACGTATGAGCAAAGCAAAGAATATTACGAAATTATATTATCATGGATAATGCGAATATATGAAAGTGGTTTACCAATCACTGAAAATGAAAGAATAAATAATATAAGTTATATTGACCAAATTGAAATTATATTATGCAATGTACAGATGAAGAAAAAATGAAGTAAATTGTATCCATATTTTGCAAAGGTACGAATTCAGACAGTTGTGTTACAACTTGATGATGATGATGATAATAATAATAATAATAATAATAATAATAATAATAATAATAATAATAATAATAAAAATAAAAATAGTCGATCCGATGACCGAGATCGCTAAGGCAGTAGTGCCGTAGCGGTCTCGGACCAGACGATTGGACTTTCGAGTCCCGCCTCGGACATGGTTGTGTTGTGTGTGTCTCTGCTTGTGTGCGTTTATTTCAGCATTCATCATCAACATCACAATTTAACCCTACCCCTACGGCTAACTACCCTGGGGTGTAAAAATTGAATCAGCGTTAAAATGCTGATTCCCCCAATAGAAAGTAACGTGCACCTACCCCGATATTCAAGAGCTTCGGTAGGATACACGTATTGCGAGGCCCCACGATGATTCGCGAAACAACAACAACAACAATAATAATAATAATAATAATAATAATAATAATAATAATAATAATAATAATAATAATAATAAGACTGTTACTGAGAACGCACCACGTTGACGAGATTGAGCAGCTCACAGGTGGCGAAGCGTATGGCATAGAAGTTGTGCGTGAGGCCGCGCGCCTGCAGCAGGTATGACGTCAGCACCTTCTTGCGTTCCTCGCTCCACGCGCTGCTGCCCACCAGTGGCTCCCCTAGACACCAACACCGCCTCACATTCACTTGCACCAAAACGAGCCAATATCAAAATTCTTTCCCTCGCAGTCTAGTCAATTGGTGCTCAAAAGGGCCCGATCCAGAAAAAGAAAATCCGGAAGGTTTTTTTTTCTCAACAGTTCTATATTTTGTAACTTTTCCCCCCTCTCAGGTCAGAGGCTCAAAAAGCATCAGTTTTCAGCGCGCTCTAGCGCGTAAACCGTTTTTTGGAAATTTAAAGTGAATGTATGCATTTTGTAGGAAATTGTATCTACTTTAATTTTGTAAATAACAACTGTTTCGATAAAATTTTGTTTTGATGATCAAGCAGTTTTGATGATATAAGCGAAAATCTTTTAAAAGGGCAAAATTTTAAGTTTCTTTTGCAAGTTTCGCCGTGAAACTGACCTTTTTTGAGGTGGTAAACATCAAATTCGAATTCAGCATCCTCAACAACATACAGAACCGTTGAGAAAAAAACTTCCGGAATTTTTGCCTGTGTCTGATACCATTTAACTGGCTTATCAACGCAGCCCACGAACGAATGCACTGATGCTGCGAGATAGGAGAATAACAGGCTTTGGGTATAAAATCTGCTGGATATTAAGCGTTGCGCAAGGTTGTTTTCTGTTAATCGTGGGAGCCGAAAGTCGCAGTCTTGTCATCAATTTGGACACAAGTAGTGAAGCACCAATTGAGCCATAAAAGTAATAGTAGCAATAGCGGCAGCATTACACCGACTTTGAAACTGCTCGAGCAGTTGATACATCTGAAAGATTTCGCACTCACAGAGAATTAATTTGCAATTGGTTATTTCGTTTTTTCAGCGAGTAGTAGTGCGAGTACGATGAGGGATAAGAATCCAGCAAATAATTACTTGGAAGGAGAGAAAATTTACGTTCAATGCTTAGAAACTAAACAAGATACATCTGAGTACTTTTTTATCGAAAGAACAGGGAAACTGGACAAAAGTTCCCGATCAAGACGAGTCATTGACAAAATATCGCAACACATCAACATTATCAGTATCTTAATCACAATGACTATTCCATTTATGAAATTTCAGTCAATCGCAAACAAGGTTTGAGACCATACTAGCCGATCAGAGACGACTTATCCATGCAATATTATCAGTACAAAATTATATCCTAAAATGTTATCACTTCTGCACTTTGTGTTCAAACAGAACTTATATAACTCCACTGTCTTTGTGTTATATTAATTTTATTTCGTTGTCTTATGTTAACTTTTCTGTTTGACGTAATATCAAAATTAATTATATGCCACGACAATACCGAGCATCAAAAGGAAAGTAATATTAATTTTAATAATGATTTTGAAAATATTAATGGACATTTCGAGTGTATAATTCTAAAAAAAACTGTAACAAGTATAGTATTAGTCGCGCAACATTTCTTGAACCATGACCTTGCTTCCCCTTTCTTGGCACCACAAAGAGTTGAAGGCAAAGGCTTGCAACGGGTACTGAAGACAACAGTCCAAACACATCTTCACTGGCGCGAAAAAGAAACTATTTTCTGTTCTAGAGGAGAAATTCGGTCCGTGTCCCCCAAAAATTCCCCCCGTTTTCCCCAAAAATTAAAGAAATGACCGAAGCAGGTCAAGATTCATTATAGGAGTTACCTCGAGCTCCTGAGAAAGAACGCAGATAATTGAGAAGGCATGACTGATTCTCCAGAGATTGGCATTGCTTCATACAATCTAGTGGCCGATATCGTAACTAATACCACCACTCTACTCACCACTCTAACTAATACCCCACTCAACCTCATTTCTCCAATCCATCGTTCAAGAAAAGTTGCGCGAGTAATGCCTTAGCTTCTGGGTCAGTGACCTCCCTCTCGGTCTGGTTTTTCGTTCAGTCTCTGGTCCTTCGAAGCGAATGCTGAGATGGCCCTTTGTTTTGCTTCTGGACATAATGAACCTTCACTATCTCTGCACGTCTTTTAGAGTTCTGTGAGTAATACAGTTATTCAAATTATCGTTCTCCATGTTCTCACGGCAGGAGGTCATCCACGATTCCTTCACAAAGGGCACAAAGACAATTAATAGCCAAACTCTAGAGCTGATTTGACTTTGTAAATAGTTTTTATTACACTGGAGCGAACTTTTCTTACAAATTCTTGCCAAAAATTCTCATTGCAATTGTATTCAGAATTCAACTTGTACATAGGTTAGAGTAGGGAACCCAGAATTTCAGAAATCGTGCACGGAATACACTTCACATAGCAAGCCACGCAGTTTTTAGCATTAAATAAATAAATTAATAAATAAAAGGGAGAAATTGCCACACTCGAGGTCAACTTTCTTTTAGAGGTTTGCTCCCCCATGAAGTGCTGATACGATTTGCTTACCTAAATCTACAGAAAGCATTCTCAGTCGTCCTCCCTCCCAGATCTTCCACAATTGGTGCGGAACGGAGAACAAAATGGCCTGAAAGAAAAGAGTAAAGCACACCCACTGGTAGTACCGATGGTGAATAACTTCGTCTTGGCCTGGTATGTGCTGCGCTACTCCTGGGTGCGACACGTCTCTTCCAATAGTGCCTGAAATCACAGATTAATTATTGAAAGTTTCAATTACCAAAAAAGACAAATATGTAAACTCAAAGAATTTGCACAAGGGCTGAACGAAACAATGATCTAATACCCCAAAATGAAAGAAGAGTTATTGTTACCATTTGTTGTCTTTGAAGGTGAACTATCTTTGAATTTGCTCTAACTCAATGAAATGCTGTCTATGCCATTAGTGTTTTTAGGAATATTGACATTAGTGTTTTTAGGAATATTGGGGATTCCCCCAATCCACTAGTCATTGAACCCCCTCGTCAAACATTGGAGTGTGTCGTCCGTCATTGACAATCTCAGTTTTAGTTGTCCCTCAATGTCCACGGTGAACGTGATTATTCCATTGTATTTTTTAATGTAATTTGTACGTTGACAGTGTACACAATCCTTTACCAAATATTTGTACTCGATCCTTATCAAATAAACTATGGATTACCAGTTTTCGTACACGAGGTAATCTCGGAGGCCAATGTCCTAGTGTACTCGTAAGTATATGTCGTACAAAACAAGATTTGTAAAGAAGTAAAATGTTTCTGTTTTGTGTAAAATATACAAATACCTATTGTTGACAAATGTTGAACAAAACTAAAATTACTTGCGTGCATTGAACATGTCACATCATTTTTATAAGGGAAATAACTAGATACGGGCGTTATCGTAAACAATAACAGAAAGTTTTCAAGCCTGTAACTCAAAAACTATCTACTTTAAGTTTATATAGAACATTATTTTTATAGGGATTGATAATTATGGAGATATATGCAGAAAACGTCGAAAAACCACCTTCAAACGGACATTTCTAAAATTAAGTTGCATCATAAAATGTAATAAAGTCTATTAAGGGATACATATTTAAGAACTTTCAAGTATGGCTTTTATTTTATTAACTATTCAAGACAAGTTAAAGTATTCAATTTCTTTAACGTTCTACATGTTCAAAAGAAATCTCAGATTTAAAAATTGAAATTGAATGGCATTTTCAGAAATATATTCACCATATTGGTCCGCCACTTTTATTTTATAATTTGATAGCAAATTCGAAATTGGATACCCTTAAAACCCATTCGTAAACATTCCTACAATAGTACATTTTGTACACCATCCTATGCCTGCATACATTTCGAACCTCTGTCAAAACGGAAAGAAATAATTATTAAAAATTAGAGTAGCACTATCTGTCATTTACATTTTTTACAAAACTGGGTTATTTTAGATCTTTTATTAAATATTTGTAGCCCGCAACGTTTTGACCGCGTTATTTTAACAGAAGTACACGAGAAATCCACTGCGCACTTTTCAGACCATTTCAGCTCACTGTACGCTGTAGAAGTAGATTGAATGCTTTCATCTGACTTACCTCCTTGGTGGCGAAGTACAGTAAATGTGGAATGAATCCAACAATAACTGTTCACGGCTTTCCTCGAAGGCACTGCATCTTTTCCCAACACGCATTCTATGGGGTCGCCAAAGTACTGTTTGGAGGTGACGAGCAATGAAAACACGACTAGCATAATGGACGTGGCTTTGTAATGCAGCCGGAACACATTGTTATCATGGCACACTCGGTCCAGTTTCAGTAGAACTCGTACCGAACTGAATAAATCGAACATGATAATGTCGACAAGCACTTCTTAACAATGCAGGTTTCAAATAACAGTATTTCACACAATCAAACAATTTAGTGAGAGGTTAGGTCTTCATTACTCAAGTCACAATTCTTGCAAGAATAATGCCCTTTTCTAGTTGAGAACTAAGCAATTTGTTGCATGCTTCAACAGCCGTCGATGTCACAAAACAAATGACTCCAGTATTTTTTATTTTATTGACAATGTTCCGCCAAAAGCTAGAATATTACACAATACCTAAATTAATGAAAAATGTTTCATGTTTTTTGTTTCATGAAACGATAATTGTAGTAATTACCTTGTGTTAATAACCACAGTTTAATATATTATCGATAATAAATATCAATTTCCGATTATCGAAGGGTTTTTGCACATAACTTCACAGTTACACTAGTCAAACGACGGTACATTTAAATCATGGCTTGATATGTTACGGCTCTGGTGAAGTATCTTATTATAAGTAATGAGCCAAATGATCTCTTGGGTATATTTGGATAATCTGATTGTAGATTCATCCATTGGCATTATTGAATAGAGGTTTCTTCGAAATCACAGATATGAAATGAAACCTGCAATTGAAATTGTTTGCAAAACTGAATCGTTGTTATGACAACTATCCGAAATTTCCACGCCCAGAATTACTGTCATACAAAAGTTAATGTTCTTAGTATTTTCTTTTTGTTCGTTGCTGAGAAAACGTGAGATAGTTCGTGGCTTTTTGTTAATATTTTTATGACTAGATTTTTAATATGCTATTAGGGTTTGCTACTTTTTCGGCTCAGGCGGAGATTATCTTCAGATAATGGAGATGTCCAGAAATATGACTATTAGAACTTCTGGGCATATACAACATTGTCGCATCTAGGCGGCAAGTAACGGATGCTGGATGCCGCGAGATAATGGTTAAAAATGTTATATGTGTCAATTTTCTTTTAGACTTGGAGGTCATTCTTCGTTTGAGGTTTTCGCTTGCCTATAATGGTTTAAAAATATTTTTGTTTGGTGTAGGTACACTATCTTAAAGTGAGTTTTTTTCTCTAAAATAAAGTTGTATTTTCACGACAACCAAGTTGTATGTGGTAGAAAACTGGATCAAAAGGGGGTGGGAGAGACAGACACCTTTTTTTAAACTCCCTACAGTTTCCAGAAATCAGGAATGTAAAATTAAAGCACCATCGGAACAAAGTGGATTTCTGCGTTGAAGCTAGAGAAGTTAGATGATTATTTAAAGAATATAGTGGTTACAGGTAACACGATCTTCATAATTCGTAGTTCAAACATCAAAACATTTTTTCTATTATTCTCAGGTGTTTCAACAACAAACGTATGCAGATTTTTCACATTTTTGCAATAATATGAAAAATCCACTAAAAAGGATATAGGTTTTAAACTAAATAAGTTCTCATTTACATGCTTTGCCTCAACGTGTTGCACAAACACAGAATTCAATTCAATTCAGCCCAAAAAACTTCAAAATATTTTTTTTAGTATGATGATAAAAATATGTAATACTTATTTATAGTTTTAAGTATTAATGTATTTATTGTTACCAACACATTGAAAAACTTGTCAGGTTAAATAATCTCAAATTTTGATTATGTTAGTGTTTATGGTTCCTTCACTGAAAAAAAAACATTTTGGGACTGTTTATGAACAATCTAAATTTTCCCAAACATGAATTCTTTAATGTAGAAAATATTACTCTCAATGATAATAATGAATACAATTTTCTAAAATATATTTTATAACGTAAACTCTTAAACAACTTTTCTAAAATAAAATTTAAAAAGCTGACAGTTCCTAAAAATAGACGGTGGGAATCTCTCGTACTCGAATAGCATAGGGGTTCGAAATTCGTTAAGTTGGTATTTTTCACATCCGATACCTTTCATACAGTTCATTTTATTATATAGCACCTTAGCATCCCCGTTAACGTTTTCTTCGAACCATTTTCGAAATGGAAAAGTAGTGACTTGATATATGTCTGCTAAAATCGAGCTTAAGATGATTAGAGCGAGATATTAGTCCCATATTAATAGAGCCCATATTACGTTCAAAAATATTTATTTGCGAGATAAGTGGATATTGTGATACCTGCATAAACAAAATACGGACTCCTATGCTAAGTTTTTTATAATGATTATAAATAATTTTGTTTCATAGAAGGAAAATAAAAATATTTTAATACCACATAGAGATCTACTGTTGACTAGCAGAACCCGTCACCGTAGTGACGTCCTACGATAACATTCAAGCTCCCGATTGGATAAAACTGTTAACATCTGATATCTGCTAGGGGCAGAGTTGGTTAAATCGCAGTAGAGAAATAAAAAATTGAGGCATAGGAACAGAAAAAAACATTATTGTACAATAGTGAAATTTGTAAGAGCAAAATCATAAAGTAACATTATAGACATACATATCTACACATTATTGTACAGTGATAGCCAATAATGGCAAAAATGTGCACGTTTGTGTAAGCTAGGACGAAAAGTTCTATAAATTGGGCAACGCCGTAATGTCCTTGAGATTGGCATGCTGCTCAGGGCACATGCGTCTTCAGTTTCGTTGTTTTGAATCACTTTGAATACTGTTCGTTGTCTGGCCGACAAGCGGGAAAAATCACTATTTGAGCGAATTGGCGAAAGATTTGTTTCCAAAGCGGAATTTGAGAAAACACGAAATAATCCCCCCCCATATACCACGAGAACAGTGACATAATAAAAAGTTTTCAAATATTTTTCAATGCTTGTTACTCTCTAATATTTATTTCTTAAATTACCTGAGCCAGTGGTAGAATAAACCTTAGATTATTCGATTGTTAATATCAATCGTCTTCCAGAATAAAAATACTAGTTATGGAGAATAATCATATTTACCAAACGAACATTATCACTCGTTGCATATCGAGATAAGCAATACTTGAGAAATTATCAGGGAGAAAACTATGGACTATGGTTCACTTATTAAAATCACACAAACTTTCGTAGCTAATAATCACGGACAGGGGTTGATTTAGTTCACAACACAGTCAGCACATGGCGTTTATCAAGATCTATCAACAGTTCTACCGTCATTCCAGTAACTCAATATTTCACTCTTTGAGATAAGTCTGTTTTTTTGTTTTTTAACCTTCATTTTTAGTTTTCATGAAATTTAATAATCTTTGATTTTTTAAATGGAATTTTATATTTTTCTTACCGGCAATGAATAGATCATAAAAAGAGGAATACAATAATATATATCATGAGATATTGTACGAATAAAATTATCATGTTGACAATTGATGTGGACGGAGGTTGCGTTACCGCATATTACTCGAGCAACTTTTCTTGAACGCTGGATTGAAGAAATGCGTGTAGAGTGGGAGTATTAGTTACGAAATCGGCCAGTAGATTTTATGAAGCATGCCATTATCTGGAGAATCAGTCATGGCTTCGCAACGTTCTCAATAATTTGCATTGTAACTTTCTCAGGAGTTCGAGGTAGCTCTTGCGATAGATCTTTACCTGCATCGTTCATTTCTTTAGAGTTTTGGAAAAAATAACGGATAGAAATTCTCACCTCCAAAAGAAAATTGTTTCTATTTCGCGGTAGTGAAGATGTGTTTGGAATGTTGTCATCAGTGATCTCTGCGAGCTTTTGCCTTCAATTGTTTATTGTGACAGAGAGGGGAAGCAAGGTCATCGTACAAGAAAAGTTGCGCGAGTAATACCGCGCGCTCCATCATGTGCTCTCAACACTATCTAGTAGGGATGGGCAAAGTCGGTCTTTTGTGTGAACGGTTCTGTATACAATCGTTCTTTTTAGTGAACTAGTTCCAAAGAACGATGTAGCTCATTTATTTTGGTGATGTAGACAGGGATGCTGTATTGGGCGAAATACCGCCTATTGGGCAAAGCATCGACTTGCGGGAAGAAATGAATTTTGCGGGATTCCGTCCATTGGGCGGAATTCTGGGAGGATTTTAGGCGGAGTGCTTTTTTGATTGCACTTAAATCGTCAATAATACTCACATTTTTCCACAAATTGGACAAGTATTGATGTGTTTGTGCATTCGCACACGTGTTTGAGTTTTGAACACTGTAAATATGCAGCTATTATGAAAATATGTCTGGGCCCGTTTTGTCAGAAAATGGGAATCCATATTTGCATCTTCAATTAATTTCTTAGCATCTCTTACCGAAGACAATTCGTTAGCTGGAGGTTCAATCTTTTCCAGAAGCCAATTAACAATTTCATCAGGACTTCCTGCTCCTGTGTAGGCGCTCCTTTCCGAAAGAATTTTAGAATTGAGTATCCTCTTACTCAATGGTTTTCACGCAACTCTGATTCAATTGTACTGTAAACTTTGACAAGTTTAATTTATGACCCATCATCAGCTAATTTTAGCAGCTTTAGCATACTCAGGAGCCAAAGCTATACAATGGCCACACCAAGGGACATCATTTACGGTCAAGCGTACAATTTTTGTAGTTTAATATAATTACAGTACTAAACTTATATACACACGGATTCATTAAAATTATACGAGAACAAATTCATTTACAGTGACGCCGGCCTTAAAATTTTTCGTTGTAAGAACTAATACGCCCCTTTCTGTTTCAATATCGTCACAACTCTTCACGCTGTAAACAGCGCTGTAAACAGCTTCACGCTGTAAACAGCGGAAAGTAGAAGGCACAATTTCAACCACATCTTGCAGATATCCAACTTCACAACCTCCACTCAACGGCGAACTTATTTATAATACTATATTATAAATATTTTAATTTAAAAAAAGATACACGCTTACGAAACAAATCAATGTAGCCTTGATATAAGTGACTACGACATAAAACACGAGGATACAGATAAACATGTGTAAGACAAAATAGGAGGGTAATAGTAAATAAATAAACGGGAGATTTTATTTGCATTCTCAAAATATTTGAACAGTTGTAAACAGTACTGAAAATAACATTAATTTGCAACAAAGCAAAATAGAACCACAAAAGGATACAAGTGATAGAGCAGAATTAATAAAACAAGTGATAGGTGGTATGAAAATCACAACGAAGAATCGAGTTTTTTGACTTTTTGCATCGCGTAGGTAACGGATGAAAACACAATGTGTATTACTAGAGGAGAACTAATGCGGACTGATAGAGCACTGATGTGTCGTGGTGAGGTCCGGTCGAAATTTGAAAATTTCGAAGCGATATAGTAAACTGAGTTAGAACTTTTAATGCACAGCAGAACAGCGAAGTCAAAGCGGAACTTATTTTGGAACATTTATTTTAAATTTTGTTTTGGGAAATTTCGAAAACTTGCATGAAAGAGTGCTAGCGGAGGAAGAACAAACTATTTGGTGAGCGCGAGGCAAATGGCAAGGAGACGAGAAGTCGCATCGTCCAAGAGGGCCGTGTTTCGCCCAAAGGAAAATTACAAACCAGAAAACGTCACTGAAAAATGTTCGAGGACAAGTATTAATATATTTCACTAAGAAAGCAAAATCAATGTATCCGTCTGTTTGTTCTTCCGTCCGTCCGTCCGTCCCTCCGTATGTCTGTCTGTCTGTCCGTCTATCAGTCTGTCAATCTGTCTGACCAACCGTCTGTTCGTCTTCCTGTCCGTCTGTCTTGTTTTCTCTGCATGACTCTCGTTCTCGTTCTCCTTCTTCTCCCTCTTCTTCTACCTCTTCATCATGATCATCATCATCATCATCATCATCATCATCATCATCATCTTCTTCTTCTTCTTCTTCTTCTTCTTCTTCTCCTCCTCATTATTATTATTATTATTATTATTATTATTATTATTATAATAAATTAAAAGAATAGTGTATTTGGTATAATTAGCTCAGTGTTTTTTCTCTTTTTTCTTAATAGAACGGGTTAGAAATAAAATTAATAAAATCTGTCAAATATCGATCTGTTTCTAAGCCATTAAACATGTTATTACAAGTTATTATCCTTATTCCTTATTATTATACGTAGGTGCGAAAAGTGTGTTTCCGCTTTACATGTGTACTTTAGAAGATACCGAAACAAACAATACTGAAGGCAACTATGATAATCTCGCTTTCGAAGTCGGGAAGTGTATCTTCCAGTGTTCCCACCCAAACGACCAGCTGGCAGATCGCCTCCCACTCGCTGACAGTGACGTCAAGGGCGACGCATGCGCAGTGGCCAGTGGCTGAAAGCTCTCGCAGAAAGTCGACGCGACCGCTCCCCGCCGCCGGTTCCCGCCACTCGGCGACTGCGCTGCGCCAGGGCTGGTCGCATCGGCGAGACAGTTGTTCGGCGCTCACAAGCTCCTACGTACACAGTTTCAGAAGGAATTTTACAGCACGTCTCTTCGCGTTTGTGCAGATCGAGGGCACAAGACTATCGTCCCGCAGGAAGACACAAACTTGGTATGTGAGAACATTGGACTTTTCGATCTGTCGAGCAATGAATTGATCACTTCCATTGCATCATTCGACCGGGAATTCCCGCGAGAGGAGTTTTCTGTTAACAGGTAGTTCGAGTTTCTCTGAATGAATCTGTTATTCAAGGCATATTATGCTTCAAATGTTGTTTTTTTTCGTAACTTGGGCTCCTTTTTTTTAGTGGGTAATAGTGATTTTTTAAAATCATTTTTAGTATTTTTAGCGAATGACAGTTACCACGAGTATTACCTGTGCCAGAGATGTTTAATTGGGAGAATATTAAAATACACGCATACTTATTAAAAGTATTATTTTTCTTGCTTTGCTAACTTTAAAGACAAAAATTCTGTGTGTCTGCTCAGTTTAACTTTTCGAAAGTCGCGGGTGATGAAATACATTATGACTATTGGATTCCTAATTCTTTGTGAAGAGGTTTGCCAATTGAATAATGCTTCATTTATCAAAATTACTCACATAAAAATTTGCACTCACTTTATGTATTATTAAAAGCTTGGATAACCAATATCGTACAGTATTGTAGTATTAGTTTTCTACAAAAAAGACAGTCTTTTCCCGTTATGAAATGCTTTGAAATTTTGCTGTGGGGAAATTCTGCTAGGCTTTCTGAAACAAAAATATTATGCTGTATAGTTAGCAAAAACGGTTTTAAGGCAGTGGTGTTGAAAATGAAATAGGGTGTCTTTAATAAATATAAGATAATGAAATTATTAATTGTACAGTAGGAAAGTACAAAGATTAAAACAGTTTTACAATTTTTCCATTTTTGACTCATTACACTTAGTGTTTTAAAATATTGGTTTAAATTTTAAACCCCTTAAGAATAATATTTTACTTCATTTCACGTTGACTAGATTACGATCCCAATAACAATATCAAAAATTTGTTCTTTAGTATCATGTAAATTAAAAAGATTACTAAGACTTTTTATAAAAAAAGTTTTTTAACAAAAATAATATGGTATTTGAAACTACAGACGTTTACCTACTATAAATCACCGATAAGAATTTTGATCCAGACATATTTTCCGAGGATACAATATCTAAATTTGTACAACAGATGTAACCATAAACTAAAACCTAAACAAAAATATTCGACGTGAATTCATAATGGATAAAATCTGGTTGATGATTAATGTGTATTCTCAAGCCTTTTTTATTTATTTGCAAGTCGAATATTTTGTTTGGTTGTAGGTTAGGATTACATCTGCTGTACAACTGTGGTTACAACTTATGGTTACAACTGTGTTAACTTGACGTGACACTGCTGCTTTCATACATTGTAATCCTTTCAATGAAATTATGGGCAACTTCACAAAAAAATATTTAGAAACCCATGGCTGAGAATGAAGACATTCAAGTGAATACTGGAAAAAAACGAATGGTGTTATAGAATGACCCAAAGTTTTTGCAATAGTTAGTTTGTAAATCTCTTTGGTTTATAATAGCTTTTCGGCATTACCCCATCTTCTTCCCAGACGCATTGACGCACCTACGAGACAATTTATCAAATTTTCTCAGTTATTTGGTACTCAAAGTGGAGAATTTACATATGACTTCATCAATATTACATAAGTGTAAAACATGGCCATACATACAAATATTCATTTAAGATTTGTTTTGAGAAAACGTCATGTTAGCGTTTCTGAAAATGCACAATTTTGAACTCATTTCTACAAAAAACTTAACTCTTCAAGAAACTTCATCAGAATTTGTTTGAAATTTTAAAACTAGTAAAAAATCCTATAACCGACCGCCTCAAGGACCAAACTGATTTAAAAAACCTCCCTCCCCCTCCCCTGCTTCCCCGGGAGGGCAATGTACAAAATGACACCGTGTGAGAAACACACCACGAATCATGATGACCATGTTACTTGGGTAAATAATACTATTTTGTAAGTTTGTGATCTTTATTAGTTTTGACAATTTTATGTTTTACATATCATAGTTTTTCTTAATATCCTGTTGTAGACACTGAAGATGAGGTAAAATACCTCAAACATATCTGTCTAATGCTATAACTGACAAATAATTAGTTAATAAATTTTGTTTCTGGAAGATCAATAATTTTTCCTCCCGTTGTATTACAATAATTTTATATCCTTTCACAATCCGTAATATTGAAAGTAAATTTGTTGATGAACATCCATAATATACTTTGTATATCAGCATTATAATGGACCGTTTCCGTAGCAAGAAGTCGTTCATAAAATGGCATTTTGTAACACACTAGGCAGTTTATGGCATAGCCCGTCCTCCCGCCCCCCCGGGGGGGTGGTATCCCTGCCCATCGTCAGCATTCGGCTTCACGCCCGTCCTTACTGCCCGTCTTCCCTGCCTGTTCTCCCTCACCGTCCTCCGACGACATAATACCTACTACATCTTTTGTTGTCGATTGGAAACTGCTTTTCGAATTTGTTTCCAAAATTAATAATTAATCGCTCCTAACGTCATTCCTTTTCAAATCATTTACTTATAAAATAAAGAAATGCATTATAAACAAGTTGCATGATATACTATGTTATCTTCATTATGATCCCCTTTCTTGAAACGGATGTGGTGAGGATGATGGTTTCAATAATGAGGTAAGGATGAAATCCGACAAAAAACGGGGGAACAAAACTAGGGTTGCCAAACGTCCATTTGGGAGGGCAATCCTCCATTGACGTCAGTTGTCCTCTCGTCCTTTGTATTTTTAATGTCCTCCTTTTAGTAAATTTTTAACATTTCTAACATTTATTTTATTACATGGCTAACATCTGTGATGTTGTATCGTTTATTATTTAATGTAGAATAGAAAACACGAATAGCATTTTTTTTATGAACGCTGACATACGCATGTGTGTCTCTGTCTAGCAAATAAAATAAAAAAAAGATACTCTGAGACCATTGTCATCCGTGTTTTGCGAACGAATGTTTTCATTTGCATCGCAAATGAAGAGAAGAAAGAAACAGAGCTGATATTAGTCTAAATTTAAATATTTACAAAAAATAAATGTGTTGATGCTTTTTTTTGTCTTATCGAGTGTCCTCCCTTTTACATGAACTTTGTTGGCAACCCTAGACAAAACCTGATCACAACCCGCTTAGCCTAACGCCAATTCCAAATAAATCAACCGAATTCGGACGTGAATGTAAACAGTCTGACCACCAGTGCTCTCGACATTCATGGAGAATACAGTTGTTAAAATCTTAAATTCTTGTGATGTTTTTTAAAAATATTCAGGTATTCCCTGCAACCGTAATAGATCTGCGACCTCGCTTGCGAGTCTCGTGAAAAGGAAACGACCTGTATTATGCAACAAGGAAAACTGAACTTCAGTTTATGCCCGATGCCAACGCGGAGGACTCGGGTTCTGCCATTGTTCATTTTTAATCCAAATTTCACATACGCTTGCACCATAAAAGTTCGACTTTTTTCGCTCTGTGGTTGAGATTAGTAAGTGCTATGTTATCGGATATTCTTTATTGCCAGTTGTCGTATACTCTATCTCAAAGAAATGAAATAAATTTTGATAAACGCATTTGAATGTAGAATTTGATAAAATGTTCAAGGTGCGCAAGAATATTTGCTCCATTCAAAAAAGCAGAGATGTGTGAAGTAATGGAAACAGATAAGGAAGATAAATGAAATTGAGCCGACGCCATCATAATTTCATCATCTCCACATATCAGTTTCTGTAGAATTATTAATGGATAATCCAGAACACCATCTTAAGAAAATTATTTGGACCAATTATGTTTTGCATCAGACTGAAAGATACATTTTGTAAATGAAATAACAGTTTTGTTTGCTGGTGACTCATTCGTATTTTCTTGGGCCTTCAACATTTTTTACCAATTTATATACTACTCGTAAAACGTAACCCTTAGTTTAAGCGCTAAATGGTTTCTGAAAAAAAAGTTTTTATATATCTAAAGTAAACGTTTTTTTAAACAGCACGGAATACACTACTCATAGCTTGCCTCAGTAATTAAGTACCGATTGTATAATTTGAAAATATAAAAATATAAATAAATACTCGACAGTTAATTACGTTATATTCTTTCTGATGCTTGGAAAGCCCAGCAGGAAGAGGACAATTGTTTGGTCGACTGCAAGAAATATCTCAATAAGACAATGCCAGGTCTACGCACGTTAGGCTCGTGTCATATACCACCAATCCAATTAAAAATCAAACTTTTTAACAAAACAGTCATGTATAATGAATGATTTACATTTGTATTGTATATTTAAAAAAAAGACTTAATATACTTGTAACAAATAATGTACTTCAGCTTCCATATCAAAGACCCCATCTCGATCAGGTTTTTGTCCAATTTCCCTGATTATTTGAGAAAATGGTGAGATATTTTGCTTCAGGACGTAAAAGTAGCTTCACTATGCGCACGTTTTGTTGAACCCTTCTTTTGCTTGTAGTTGTTGGAGTAGAGGGAAGGGCGAGTTACTATTTTGTTAGCAATGCACAAAAATAAAATTGTAGTTCGTTTACCGTTGCAAATACGTTTTCTATAACTCGAGAACAAAAATGTCTAGTTTTTTCGAATGTTGCTAATTTAGCGCTTTTTTAAATTTTATTTTTATTGATTTATCTTTAACTTTTACTCATCATTCAACTATTTATAGTTAAAATGATGGGAAGGGATTATGGAACTCAAGAAAACGTGCGCACATGATCTTCTCCCCCATACCTCACACACAGTTTTTACTGTTTCTTGACTAAATAAATCTAAATCTAAGATGAGAGCGTAGGTTTCTGCGGCCGAAGTCTGTAGCTACTTGGCTGTCCGAGAGGCGCCCGGGCGCGCCCCGTCCTAGCCACATGTGCCTATGTGTCGGCCACCATTCTGCGACCTTTCTCAGGGTGAAATTGAGGGAGTGGTACCGGCTAACTTTGATTTTGATGCTATTAAGGAGCTACTGTTTCCTTCGTAGAAGGTTTTCATTGACTACATATACACAGTATTCATATTCTCTTTGAGACATATCGACGAACCCCACTAGGACTATGCTGCTGGCTCTGATGAGAACCACCTTCCTAAGAAAAATCAGCTCTGTTAACAAACGAACTTTTGCTTATCGTATACGTACGTATATACGGAGTATTATTAATTTCGAAAGGAATTCTTTAAAATTTGGGGGTACTACACATGACGGACATTTTCAAACTTTCCTCAAAAACGGCTTCAAATTTTGTTTTTAAATTTGTTGTAAGAATAGAATAAAATACCGAAAGGTGGTATAGGTCAGATTTTAAGGTTTATCCCTGAACTTTCAAAAAAATTGAAATTTTTTCGGCATTTTCCTACAACTAAAAAATTGAATATAGAGATTTTTTCTTCAAATAAAATTTGTTCTCCATAGTGAGTTCTTCCATTGGATTATGTGCATTTTTTAAAAAGTTTAGTAGTTTTCTCGCAATATTCCGAGCAATATGTGCAATTTTAAACAATTAGAAAGGCAAGATTTTCTCTCAAACATTTCCAAACTTTTTCTTTAAGCCATTGGTAGGGATAGTGCTAAATGCACTCAACAATAGGCCATAAACACCATATTGCTCTATTCTGTTGTTTTTCAAAAAATTACAAAAATGTAATTTTTTTACTTGTCTCTCACGTCGTTAATATTCATATTAGCGGCAACTTGTTCACATTATTATATTTATGAGTAAATGTGCTTTAAATAATGCCATAAAATTTCTCGAAAATTCAACAGTTTGCTGTGAAAACGAGCTCAAAATTCCGCATTTTCAGAAATACTCAAACGCCATTTTCGCAAAAATTGCTGCAAATTTTATTCTACAAACTTTTCGAACGGATGGTGCTAATTGCATTTTTATATGACATAAAGTTTATTTCGGGGCATTTTTTCAAAAATCCACAAATGTAGTTTTTTGAAAGATTTCTCACGTCGAGAATATGCACATTTCTGCCAGTTTGTAAACACTATTGTATTTGTGAGTTAAAGTACTTCAAATGACTTCGAAAACTGTTTTTCGAAAACTTAAAAAAGTTTCTGTGAAAAATAGCTTTAAATTTCGAATTTACAGTAGCGCTTAAGCGTAAAAAAGGCTACAAATTTTTCAACTTTTTCTAAGTTTTTGCAATTATGAGATAAATGCAGAGTACCATTTTTGTATGTCAGGAAAAGCGGAGTATTTTACTTGATTAATCTGAACCGAATGCTACCAGATCATCCACAGGGGATTCACCAAGCAAGGCATTTACATAGAGACAGCATTAAGTCTGACTTTTCTCAATTTAAAATGAGCTGCTGAAAGCAGATAACTTTGTTTAAATAAGTGTGCTTACTGCTCAGTTTCTGCACAATGCAATAAATCGCCTGCCTAAAAACAATTACTTATCGCAAAGACTGCTTCAGATTGTTAGAGATTTCGGGCGCGACATCTGCAAAGTTCATTAGTCCCGCAAGTGTAGTGCTTGACTTTTTCTGAATAGATGGCGATGGTCTTCCCCACTGGATGGCGAGATCGAAGGCAAGGGGGGTTTCCGCCACCAAGGTATCTCCCACCAACAGAGCATCGCTCCAGCCGTATCAAGCTCTTAGCACCGACCGATCTCTGTACAGCAAGCACTGCAAAGAAATCACTTACATGGGAAATACCCACAACTCTCGTCACATAGGGACACATAACACGCTGTCACTGCCAGCAGCTGTCTGTAAACTAGTTGCCTTCAATATGGCGTGGGGAGCGGCTTTCAAATTGTAACGCTACACTAGCCCTACAAGTGCGTTTATGCATTTATACAGCAGCGCAGCTGTGTTAAATGCCCTATGATGTGTTGGTCAGCGATTTAAGCGATCCGCGCGGCGATCAAGGATTACTTCGCCACTTCACAATTCGTAATACTGAATCGTTCTACTAAATCGAACCAAAAAGTAAATGGTTTTGTATGTATTTTAATTTTTTATGCATATTACCAAAACAATACGTGAAGTATAAGTTTTGAATAATTTTTAAGGAAATAAATGATTTAAATCTAATAAAGAATGTTGTCCATTGAAAGTAAATAGTGGAATCGTGAGGAAGAACAAGTATTTTCATACTGTTCATAAAATATCTAGAAATGTAAGTAATCTATGTAGTAAATAAGGGTAGCTAGGAGTAATAACATTTCTGTTACGAGGTAATAATGCATTTCCGGCTTCCTTTTTTGGTCTATAAGACAAGTAAAAAACCACATAGATCAGGGTGCTTTTCTTCATTATTACTGCATTTAATTGCAGAGTAGTGCAATATTTTCACGCATTGTTATTAGTGCATTAACTGGAAAAGTATAAGAATTCAGTTGGTGTATATCAAATATATTCCGATACATGTCAAATAAAAGGTAAAAATGTTGGTTCGATGTAATTTTTCGTGTTATTTAATGACTTGCCCAAGAAATCGTAGGAACATAACATCACGAGGTCAAGAAATAATACGAATTTTCTTGTACCTTTTTAACCATCTCTTAATAAACCAAAGAGCTAGAATATAGTATGTAGAGTGGCTGTCCCTATAGTTTCAGCGCTCTTGGTGGAGGCTCGCTGAACTAGTGGCCGCCATGGTTTTTGAAGTCGAAACATACGAGAAGCAGTGTAACCAGGATGTAACCGTCCGTAACCAACACCTAACGTAATGCTAGAATACTTTGATTCCCAGAGGGCACTGTTTTGGCTGCAAAAAAACATGGCTTCAATTTGCTTCAATGATGGAGCCGCTTCAGCCACTCTAGGTAGTATATTCTAGCTTGTTGTAATAAACGCATGAACAAAAAATCCCTATACTTCAGTAGCATCTACCCTAGTCTTACTTGAGCTCCGCCAGATCGCTAGCTGTATGCTGAGCTGCGCTACTGTATAAATACATATAGTGTTAATACTATCCAATGTCTTTGTTTAGACCTTGCCCCCTGTTTGCTGATTGGGAGTTGCCCCGTTATCACATAGCTTAGCAGTGTATCGAATGCGACAGGAATGCAATTAGGATGTGAAGTTTTAGATTTGAAACCGTAAAAAAATGTAGCAGAGTTTCGCAAGACATCAGCCTTGCTTGAGAGAGGTTAAGTTTCATCTGCTAATTTGAGATGTGAGGGAATCTTTAGATTTGAAATGTCTGTAGAGGTTTCAGACAAACTTTTAGATATGGCAGGGACAATTGAACATTGAATTCCAGTATATCAATCGTTGAAGCAAGATTTAATTTTTACGTGCACCTTGCCATTCGATCCTGATTTTGGATTATTGATTTGATGAATTGCAGAGTTGCATTTACTTCTAGAGAGAACTAATAAAAGGGATTATAATATGAAGAACACCCGGATACCAGAGTCTTGCAGTGCACGAACTGAAATGATATTACCGCCTCTGTTCACTACATAAATAATAGTTGTAGGGAGCAGAACCCGTATTTTGTTCCACTGACGTGTGAAAACACTTTTTCAGCATTGTTTCAAACTGGTTCTTCTTCGTCAGAACATTCTTCTGCATTCGCGGAAAGTTCAGATTGTACGTTAATATGAGATACTAAGTTTTATTTGGAGGTTATGCTAGAATAGAATAGAATTTCGGGGTCCCATTGAACCAGAACTTCATAAGCAAGAAGTGAGAATGTGTAGAGTACATTATTCATTGAGGGAATGCAAAGCTGATAGTATTGGGTAATATCTCTCTCTCTCTCTCTCTCTCTCTCTCTCTCTCTCTCTCTCTCTCTCTCTCCTGTCTGTCTGTCTGTCTCTCTCTTTCTCCCTCTCTCTCTTTCTCCCTCTCTCTCTTTCTCCCTCTCTCTTTCTCTCTCTCTCTCTCTCTTTTTTTTTTTTCAGTCGGTCCTTTTATTCCCCCTTCGCCAAGAGACCCGGAACCGAGGTTCTCAGACCGTCACCCGCCTAGGAATCCGCGGGATCTCGAATGTTTAACTTCTGTGATTTCCCAGAGTTCAGTTCAGCGATTCGGCCAACGACGCCGGCATCTTTATAATAATTTTTTCATCTCTTTTGTGTCCCAACTAACAAATTGTCGCATGACAATTGCAGGAGTCCAACACGAAAATGCGTAATGCATAAAGCAAAATAAAACAATTGACACACGCCAAAGGTTCGATGGACTGAGCCCATATTGTTGCTCGACTGTTCCAGCCATGTGGGCGACGGTGGCGGCGGCGGCGGCGCGGGCGACGTGGCTGGACTGGGCGGCGCTGTGCGGTGTGCTGCTCGGAGCGCTCTACTACTGGGGCACCCGCAACTACGACTTCTTCGAGCGCGTGCCCGGCGGCCCGCTGCCCGCCCTGAGGCCGCGCCTGCCATTCGCCGGCTCCTTCTGGCCCATGTTCCTGGGCACGGAGCCCATGCCCGACCTGGTGAAGCGGCTGTACGACAGCGGCGCCGGGCACCGCGCCGTCGGCCTCTTCGACTTCCGCAGGCCCATGTACATGATCCGGGACCCCGCGCTGCTCAAGCAGGTCACCGTCAAGGACTTCGACCACTTCGTCAACCACCAGAAGCCCGTCGTCAAAGACATGGATCCCGTTTTCCTTAAAAACCTCTTTTCGCTCAGAGGTACGGTTTCATACTTTCATACTTAGAGGTAATGTTTCATATTGTTACTTTCTCGCTACCGCAGTGGACAGAAAATTATGTAGATGTAGCGCGAAAAACTGTGAATTTTCAGCAGAAAAACTCTTATTACAGGGACCGGATAACGAAAACGTGGATAAATCCAGTTGCTACATTTAGAAAAACCATTATCTAACACGTGGTATGGCCAGAATCCCTGGGTCCTTGATCCCGAAAAATCGAAATGACGGCAAAACGCGTCCGTCATTCTGTGAACAACGCTAGCGGCTAAGCCGATTTTGTTCAAAACTGACATTCCCTAATCGATCTGGCTAATGTCGCTGCCCCTCGAATTTGAAATCGATATTTTAATCGATATTATTTGGTGGTTCTTTATATGAAGCCCCTGGGACATTTTCAAAATGTTTCGAAACAATCGCTCCATCGTTTTTGATTAAATGTTGTTGTTGGATTAGGTAAAAGTCGTTTAAGAGAATGGGGCAATCTGATATTCGTTAAAAACACTGATTTTTTGAAAATTGCAAAAACTTCACACTTTTTTCGGGTCTTCCTACAACTACAATTATAAAGAAAGATTTTTCCCCTGTACTAGATACTTAAGATTAGAAAAAGATAGATGAAAGACAGATTTTGAAATAAGGTCATATACAATTTCTCGAAAATTTCGTAATTTTGCGTGAAAATACGAACGAGAAAGTACGTGCTGTTTTAGCACCACTAGTTGCAATTGGCGGTCGATGTCAACGTTCACTTCTTCCCTCCATCCCAGGTCTGCTCCGTGGTGGAAAGATATGGGTGAGCTATTGCGCATCGTATCCGACTTCAGAAATTGAGAGTCGTCGGGCACCAGTTTGCATCACAATATTGGCGGGAATTTTAAATGCAGGCATATAAAATTATCACCTTGTTAGAAGACATTGAAACAGATTATATATATATATATATATATATATATATATATATATATATAGCATTTTAGACACTTTCATCGTGTTATTTTTGGTTGGTCTCCGCTGAAAATAGTCACTTTATGGCGCTTTCAAAATGTTTCTCATCAGTTCTCGCTCAACCTGCATTATGGCGGCCAGCGTCTGATTTGTTTTGTTTTCAAACGAAGTGCCCGTGCTGTGGTCACGTGTTTCTGACGAAAACTGTCGAAAGAAAAATTAACCCACAAATAAAAAAGCACCCAATTTACACAATTTGACTATTTTTTATTGCTCGGTTATTTTTTTCTGAGCAATTATATTCATTTCTTTTGTAAATAATAAACAACTAACATGTTTCTGGAGTGTTTCTATGTTTCTGCGAAGAAACTTTTTGCCTAGAAAGCAATTTTTCAAACCAACTTTTGAGTGATTATTGGGGCTAAGCCATTCATACAAGTAGTTTATTATACAAAATGAGCTTAAAATTGTTTTAAGAATTTATTTTCGAATTTTCGACGTTTCTTCCCCGGACAGTGTATTGTTCCAACTTGTAAGTTGGCTATTGTTCCAACTTATAAGCTTCCCATCCATTTCCTGTAATATTTTTTGTCGGCAAAGCGTTTTCATGGGGTGTAGATCCAATGTTCACCGCACGGTTGTGTGCGATGTTGCAGATCAGCGCTGGCGAGAGATGCGCGCCACCCTGAGCCCGGCTTTCACGTCCAGCAAGCTCAAGGGCATGTTCGGCCTCATCCAGACTTGCGCGCGCCAGCTGGCCCAGCACGTCTCCGGGCAGCACACCCAAGGTGACAAGACAGCGTTCTCAACATACATTTCTCATTCATCTCCTTCACCTTCATCAGTTACCTCATTCTGCTTTTCAATTTTTCAATTTTGGCGCCTAATCTCTAAAGCTCGATTATACGCCCTTCTTGGTGCAAATGCAGTCCAAACTGTCTGATTTTTTAACTAAAAATCAAAATTATTGTATAGCAGACCCTCCCAGGCGCTCACAACAAAAATGGACAAAAATTTAAACGGGAATTCAATTTTAATCAATGTATGCGACTACAAACCGTTCGCAAAGGATTCTACAAATCTTCCTGGAGCAAGTCACTTCCTGAGTGTCATAATTGCTTAATTCTTTCAGGTGGGAAGGATGTTTTGGAGCTAGACATCAAAGATCTCTACACTCGTTTTACTAATGACATCATTGCCACCACTGCCTTTGGATTGTCAGTGGACTCCCTGAAGAACCCTAAGAATGAGTTCTACATGATGGGAATGGAAACTACTACGCCCTCTCTAAAACAGATCTTAGTTGTAATTGGATTCCTGCTATTTCCAAAACTTACTAAGGTAGGAATTGGGTACACACATGCATCGTCATCAATGTTCACATGAATGATATTTAAATATTTAAATACTTTTGTGTACATAGGCCTGTGGATAAAATATAATATTATACATTAATAACAGATTGAAACAATTAACATGGTAATGTTAAAATCATAATAATTATATACAAATAGTTACACCTAAAATTGGTATATAACTATTGAATTATTCAAATTTAATTCAAATTGATTGAGAATAATTACGTAGATTCAGTGTTAATTAATCAGGCACACAGAAAAAAAAATCAGACCCAAAGACGACACATGCTTCTCTATGAACATCGACGCGCTGAATACAAATCTCAAGCCAGAATTGCGCCCCACCCTCCAGTTTTTTTAATCGCGAAAAAAACACCGTGAAATTTACAATTTGACATTGGTTTGCCAAATGTTTGGGCCTTACAACAACCTCCAAAATTTAAAAAAAACAATTTCACTGTGTTTTTTCGTGATTTAAGAAAACTGGAGTGTGGTGGCGCAATTCTGGCTTCAGATTCGGATTCAGCCCGTCGGCATTCGTGAAGACTTTTTTGGGGGAGCCCGTGTTATTAAAATACAATCTGAAATTCAGACTAGAGGAAATCAGATAAATGTTTTCAGTTACATTATCTAATCTATACATTATATTGTCATCTAGTCACATATGTGAAAACCAACGAATCAATTATCTGATCAAAAAATAACAATTTAAATTAAAAAACAACAACATTTTTAACTATGAAAATCATAATATCAGCCCTACAGACAGGTATACTTCACCCACAGGCATATTATAAACATTCAGTACATATATTCTATCATCAAATTCTCGTATTTAGTAGCATTAGGTTAGTAGCTTCTTCTATCAGTTACTATCAAACATGTAAGATAAAAAAAATTGTTCTTATGCTTAAATATTTTTCCTAGACATCATTGCATAGTTTTGTCTTAATGCACTTAATTCATACTTACATTATACATATACATATATTTGTTTTGTAATTTAATGTGCAGGCATTAGGAGGACGTTTAATGCCTAAAAAAAATATTGACTTTTTTGACTCACTGGTTCATGACACCATTCGAGAGAGAAGGGAAAAGGGCATCTTCCGCCCTGATATGCTACAGCTGCTGATGCAGGCCCAAGCTGGACAACTGAAGGCAGAGAGTGAAGAAGAAAAGCAAAATGAAGAAAGAACTACCAAATATAGTAAGAATAGTTACATGTGGTGTTTTATAGTCCAATGTGGATCTATAACGTGTTATCTGTAATTTATAAACTTTTATTAACTCATTTTATATACCATAAAATTAAAAAAGCTTTTATAATTAGTTGAAGTGTAGTTATTAGTTTCAGCTGAAAGTCAGATTACTTGTAAATAATTACTTTGAGAAAGGATTAAATCAATTTTATTACTAGGACCCTAAGACTTGTTAAATTAATTCACAAATTGATAAGAAAATTTGGAAAATTTAAATTATCCTTTTTTCATGAATTCTACTAAAAATGTGTTGAAAACTGTTCTAGAACTTGAAGATGTAGATATAACTGCCCAAGCTCTTGTATTCTTCTTTGCCGGCTTTGAAACATCAGCAACCGCACTCTGCTTCATTACATATGCAATAGCCACTCATCCAGAAGTGCAGAAACGCTTACAAAATGAAGTGGATGAAGCAATGATGCACACAAATGGAGATCTTACATATGAAACAGTGCAAGGAATGAAATATTTAGATATGGTGGTGAGTGGTAAGTACCTATCTTGAGAATGCATTCAGGAACATCAAATTATGTATTTCATTTTTATATTGTGATGGCTTATTGTGTCAATACATTAAAAACATTTTTTAAATTCATTTATTTCTTTTTTTCCCTATATTTCTGTTCTATTTCTCTTTACTTAAATTTTAGAGGTAAATATATTCTGAGAGAACCATGTACCATTATCCTTTTAACATTTAGAAAAAAATATACTAATTATTATTAATTTCAACACAACTATGAATGAATGATTACTTATTTGAATTTCCTACAGGCTAAACTAATTACAGTTCTTTTGTAACCTTATTTGACAACTAGAAAGTATATTTCATTATTTTTGGTTTGCATGCAAATTTCATGTTTTGTATCATTTCAACAGAAGCTCTGAGGCTGTATCCTCCTGGAATTGCCACGGATCGTCAATGTTCAGGAGATATAACCATCCCTGCTAACAATGGTGAACCTGCACTGCATTTCAAAGATGATGATGTGCTATGGATTCCTGTTTGTGGAATTCACAGAGATCCACAATATTGGCATGATCCAGAAAAATTTGATCCTGAACGTTTCAGTGATGAAAACAAGCAAAACATCAAGCCATTCACCTATATGCCTTTTGGATTCGGTCCTCGCATTTGCATTGGTAAAGCAATTTCCTTCAGTTTAAATATTTTACTTTCTTGTATCTTCTAGCATAATATAGACAATGATAGGTAAAAGCAGCAGAAAACAGAGATTTTTCAGCAAAAAATCATATTGTAAGTCACAGATTCTGAGAAAGTGGATATTTCTTATTCGTATAATTATCTACTTTAATTCATTCTTCTAAACTACTTCTGTTAACACATTGTGTAGTCAGAAGTCATGCTTTGTGGGTCTTAGAAATACTTAACACCCATCTGTCTATCTGTCTCTGTCTGTGTCTATCTGTTTCTGTCTGTCAGTCTCTCTCTGTCTGTCTGTCTCTGTCCTGTTCCAGCCTATCTATCTGTCTTTAAACACCACTAGCAACTAAACTATAAGTAGGATTTTCACCAAAATTAATACTTTCCGATCGGCTTGGCGGACGTTACGAACCCTTGAATATGAAATAGAATTTTAATTTTTTTAGTGTAATTGACATGAAGTCTCAACATCTTCCATTTTTCTCAAAAACGGCTCCACATTTTAGATTATTTTTTTATTGGTTGCAGGAAGGTGCACTAATAAAAAATGACTCTGGACCAATTTTTGTTCAATTCTCTAAATTTCCGAAAATTGCAAAAGTGAAAAAATTGTTGGCGTTTTTATAACATCTAAAATATTGATGATAAATTTGCATCAAATTAAATCTGTTCTTCAAAATTAGAACTATAAATGATATCGTGAACAATATTTTCACAATATAAATTGTTTTCGCGAATTGTTCGTGAAATAAATTTAATTTTAAAAACAACATTTTCTCCAAAACTGCTCCAATTTTTTTCATTAAACTATTTGTGCGGATAGTCTAAATGCACTGAATGACATGAAATCAACACCGTTTTGAATTATTCCTTTGAGTTGTAGCTTCGAAGCATACTTGGACTTCAGATGAAGTGCATTACAGCTTTTGTGGATATGTGCGGTTTATTTTGAGTCCCCTATTATTCAGGCATTTATTCTTGATTTATTGAACAAATGCTATGATGGTTTCTTGCTTTTCTGAAAACTAGTAGCTTTCCTGCCCAAAAAGGTACCCAGCGCACATGTCTTACTATTTTGGTGATTAAATAACATTTAAAAACTAGTGGTTCTTCACCAGCATATACTTTCTCGCGTTGTTGGGAATGATTATGTAATATTACTTGTAATTTCTGCCCAACTAACTGAGCACTCCCTTAAAAAGTCGAAAACAAATTGAAACGAAACGCCTGCAGTGCGTACTATTTCGCTTGTTTTGCGTGCTTATTATACATTTAGAGCAGAAAGCAGTTTAATAAATCGCCTTGCGAATGCGTAAAGAAAAGGTTACAATCTACCGCCTTTTACCATTTAAATATATCTGAAATACAATAGAAACGTTTAATCTTAATTATTTCTTTTAAAGCAAATATATCACAAATTCAATATTTCGGCATTGTCACTCTGGGTGCTGCGGTAAGTGAAATATATTCAAACGACGTTGTCATTACGTGACTTTAAGAACCATAACTTCTTCTACTTCGCGATGATAATATAGTTAAATGGACCATTTTATTGAACTTAAGAGACTAACTTACATTAAGGTTCAATATGAAAAAAGGCCTCGTCGTTCCATCCATATCAACCAACAATGAAACGAATTCTAAGAATTTCAAACTGCCGTACCTTGTCTTGCTTGGAGTCATGATTTAGCGGGCCTGCACAAGTGCTCTTCCCGGGCTCGCAGATTAATCACTGGCGTGAGTTGCTATGGAAAAAGCGGGAGGGGGGGGGGAGGAACCTCTCGCACCCAGACAAGCTGTTGTTCGGAGAGGGAGGATGGAGGGAGGGTTGAGAAGAGGAAGGAAAGAAAAGAGTTGTTATGCACGTGGTAGTAGACGAACGGGTGTGGGTGGGAATTTTGATGTGTTAAGCTTAAGTGGCGGGTGAGTAGGACGGTTTATTTATTGGTGTGTTGTTGGAGGATGTCTAATGATGTCGGAAGTATGCTGTATGTTTGGGTGGATTTACTAAGAATGATTGGTGGTGGAGGAACATGAAGGGGGTGAAGTAGGGTTTTGTAAGGCGGATAAAATATTTTGGTTGCTGTGTCGAAAATGTCTTGTCGAATAGGCGTCATTTGTAGTTTTTGTCTTAGTCTATTGTAGTTAGTGAAAGGGGGTGGTCTAAAAGCAGTCCTTAGAAATCTGTTTTCTAGTCGGTGAATTTTGTCGTAGTTTGTATTGCTTGTGTGGGCCAGGTTTCACAGTTATATTTAATAATTGGTTTGATGTATGTCTCGATATATCTGAAGTTTGTCTTTGGTTGTTGTCTTTGGGTGTGAAATTATTGGGGAAAGGGCGTTGAGTTTTCTGTGGCTTTTTGAATTGCGTGTCTTATGTCGGGTCCAGAGTAGTTTGCGGTCTAGTATTATTCTAATATTGGTGTTTCGGTCATGATAGGAGTGTGTCGATGGTGAGGCGCGGAAGTTAGTTTGTTCGTAATCTAGTCATGATTCATTGTTTTCTTTTTCTTTTTAACGTTTTTATTTTTCTTTTTTCCAGTATTTTATTTTATCGTGCTTTTGTCTCTGTTAAAGCATTTTATGTTTTTAAGTCAGTCTTGTTTCTATTGAAAAGTATAGCGGGGCATTTTTGAGAGTAAAGTCAAGTTGTTGTCTTTTGTCCAAGCAGATATTCGTTTAATGCTCCTGGAGGGTTTGTACGGAGGCTGCGAAATCTTGTTTCGTCACTGTCAGCGGTGTCGTCGGCGTAGATGTAGTCGTTTATTTTGTTGGCAGTTGGTAGTCGTTGGTGTATAGAGAAAAGAGAGTTGGGGATAGGACTGCTCCTTGAGGGACGCCGGCGTAATGGTCTTTTGGAAGAAGTGGCTTGAATGTGACTGACAAAGAATTATCTGTTGGAGAGGTAATTTTTTAGTAGGGGGAGAAGAAATATTAGGAATGAGTGGTGTGATCTTATAGATGAGGGTGTTGTGATTTATGGAGTCGAAAGCTTGGGTGAAGTCAAGGAAAATTGATGGAACTGGATGTAATGGCGCTGTATTTCTTTGTTGGTGTCTGGTGGCTATGTCGCATGAAATACGTTAGTGTCTGTAGTCCTGTCGATCTGTTGCCGCGAAAGCCGGAATTGTGTTTGTCTGATGCGTTTGTCAAATTAGTGGAGTCAGTCCCTTTGGTATGATGCGTTCAAATGTTTTACCTAGGATTGGTAGAATGCCTTATGGGTCGGTAGTTGTCAGGGTTTTTGCGTAATTTGTTGGGTTTGGTAGCATAATAATTTTGGCTGTCTCAGATGTCCGGGAAGTAACTTGTCTGTATGCAAGCGTTTAGAGTTAGTTTAAAAAGTCCGTGCGTTTTAGTCAGTCGTTTCAACCGCTATGGCTTTACTCCGTCGGGACCGTCGCTTTGCTTTCGTCTAGTGAGTGTAGTTTGTCTTTTATTTCTTCGTTGTAATTGTCCAAGGTTGTTGTTGGTGAGGTGGGAGATGTGGTGTTTTTGAGGAATAAAGAATTGTCGAGGAAGAAAGTGGGGTGTTTAGGGACGTCAAGCGTGATTTTTAATTTGTCAGCGAAAAGGTCGGCCATCGTTGTGCTGTATGTCAATTTCCGTCGGGTAAGGTGAGAGGGTGATGATATTTGTCTCAGTCTTGAGTTCTTTGATTAATGTTCAAATTCTTCTGGGGTTGTCGTGTCATTTTCGTCGATGTCGTTTGTCCATTTTGTTGGATGTAAGTAATGAGAGTTCGTGAAGTACTTTTCGTAGTTTTCGTAGGTTCGTCGGTCTTCCTTGTCTTCTGTCTGTAAAAAGTTCGTTGTGCCTTGCGTTTCTGTCGAGAAGTTCTAGAATATTGTCTGGTAATTTAGTTTTTTGTCTACGAGTGAGTGGATGATTTTGATAATGAGCGGTTGATATGAAGGTTGAAAATGTTGAGATGGCCTGGTCAATTTCTTTGGGAGTTGCAAGGGAGTTGGGAATTTGATCTTTTAGATATCAGGTGTTGAATTCTTTTCCAGTCGTGGCTGCTCTGATTGGTTTTGCGTGGGATGTTTAAGTGCAGGATAAGGATAGTCAAGAGGTGAAGATGATAGGGAGTGGTCAGAGGTAAGTTACAGTGATTGGGAGATGAGGGTGCTGGTTTACATGTTAGATGAGTGAATGATGAAGTCAAGATATCCGTGTGGTAGCCTTCGTACGAGGTGGGTTGGTCGGTCGTGCGTCAAAGTCGTCGGTTCTGTTGTTCAAGTAAAGTTTCCAGTTTATGTCCGTTTAATGTTAGTGTGTCTGCATCCCCAGGTGGTGATTTAGTATTTAAGTCACTGCTATGTGCAGGAGTCGGAGCTGAGTATGTCAAGTCTTGGTCTAAGAGTGGCGTTGGTTGGTGGTTGTAGATAGAGGAGATGGTGACGGGGCCGTGGGCGTAGACTATTTTCAATTCTGGTGGTTTTCTATGTGGGTAGGTCGTAAGGGGAGTAGTTGGTTGGTGGTTATGTCTTTGTTTGATGCATATGGCGGTGCCGCCTCCGGCCGTATGGTCCTGTCTCGTTCTGTAAGTTGCGTAATTAGGGATGTTGAGAATTTTTTTGGTGGGTGTTAAGGTGAGCTCTCGTTGAATAATAGTATCCCGCGACGAGTATCCTTTAAGCTATTGATCGAATGTCCGGTAGTTTCCCAGGCTAGTCTCGTTTCGCGTTCCATGAAGTGAATATTGTCAGTCCTATGTCTCGTAGATGTTAAGCTAGGTCGCACAGTTTGTTGTCAGAATTTTGATAATTTTTGTCGTTGTGTCCGTCAGGTCTATTTATGATGGTAATAATTCTTTTGCGGTGTTATGGTTTGGATAAGTGAAAGTCCTTTAGAAGGAGAGAAGCTTTCTGTAATGTCGCTGATGGTGATTGGAATCTGATGAGAGGTGAGGTTGTGGTGAGAAAATTTGGGTGAGTGCTGGCGTAGGTGAGTTAGTTTTGCTGGGGTTCTTTGTCCTGGGTGGTTTGGGATGAGGGGGGAATTGAGCTTTTGTCGAGTGTGGTCTGGCTCGTTTCTTGCACTCGTGAGGTCTCTCGCTTACATTCGAATTCATCTGACATTTGTATGTACTCCGACATTTAGGATTTTGCCTTTTAGAAGAGAGCTGCAGTTGGGTGCATTAGCAGTGGTATGTCGAGGTATGCAGTTGGCGCACTTGAAAAAGTCATTGGATTGCAGTCAGTGCTGGTGGTGGCGGTCGCCGCATTTCGCGCAGATGGTACCCGGTGGCAGTAGTGCTTGGTGTGAATAAGCATTTAGCAAACTTGTCACACACTGGGAAATCTGATCTGTTTGTCTAATGTCTGTTCCACACGAGATCACTACACTAGGCGAATTGCATGTAATGCGGTGTAACCTTAGATCTTGAGTCTCTTAGTCTCTTACGTCTCTGTGCACTATATATATCTCTCACAATCGTACGAGCTCCTGTAGTCACTTTTCCCATCAGCAGTCGTCACTGTCTAGAGATTCGTCTATAATTCACTCACTGCATGAGATGGTGCGCTGAATTATTCGTACCGGACCTCAAGAGCCCTCAGACTAATGTCAAAGACTGTCTGACTGTAGTAGCCTGTCCGATAAAGAGTAGAGTCTGTTACAAGAAACTCAGACTATATCACACCTTAGCATACCACCCATCATTTTTGATCGCTGTCACTCTACTATAGCTCGTACTCTATGTGAAGAGACACGAAACGACAGACTTGTTTATCAAGGACTTATCCCCAAGAGTGCGACTAGAAACCTGAGGTTTCTGCCAGGACATCCGTGTCGTTTAGTGACACCCGTACTTAGTCCTGAGACAAGTTCTTCGAAGGCGGTCAAAGTCTATTTGTTCAAGGGCGCTCAAGTTAAATTTTGTGGCATGTTGAGTCTTGGGTGGTGGAGAATTAGTCTCTACTGTACTTTTAGCGTGAAAGCTGTTGGGGGTCACTGCCGGTTAAGGTCTGTCAGAAGTACGTTGCGTTGGTCAGTTCCAGTATTGTCAATGTGTATCGGTGCCCAATTTTTGACGTAATTTCGTGCAGTTTGCTGAAGTCGCAGGTGGGTTGGTTTTGTATGCTCTCATTTGGTTTTTCAGTTGCACGTTTAGTCTGTCCGTCACGGTTCATCAGGGTGCTAAGCAGGAGATCTATTTCTGTGGTCGGAGAGGCAGGAGTTACTGGCCGGGGGATTATGCAAACATTACTTCCCGGTGGCTTGGTTGGAAGATGGTCTGGAGGATTTTGGGGTGTTTGGGATAGATTAAGAAGGATGTTTTGACAAGTTCGCGACGCCGGGGATCGTCGACGGAAGGCTCCTTGCACGTCAAGAGATTCTCACCCGCAGTCCCGGTGAACTTAGTAGTAATCAAGCGATGCTCGTTTTGGTGGTGCAAGAGCCCACCGCCTGCTGTTCCTCTCTTCTGTTTTGTGTTTAGATACTGCTCCACGCGCCTTTGCGACGAGTTCGTGTTCCAGAGAAGTCAGATTGTTCGTCGTCCCGGGTGGTAGTGGACGTAGTAATGTACTCCATCGATTCCCATCACTGGAGAGAGCAGCGGCCCCCTCGGCCGCTTGCGCGTGGAACTAGAGCGTAGGCCTTGGATGTGGTTGGCTCACCGCAACAAAAATTTGCCTCCGCTACGCTACAATTATTTGCTCTATTCTCTGTCAGAGTCCTGAGCAGAGATGTATTCAACTTAGATTGTTGCGGCTGCGGAAGGTCGCGACAATCCAGCGCTAACACGGCTTGGAGAGTTGACTTGGAAACGGAGCTCGCTCTCATACAAGATACGGTACTCTCGTCTCGCCCGTCGTCTGCCGTACCGCGGCGCTGCCATTGTATTGCGAACCAAAGGTCGTAACGTAGCGCGGGAAATTCGAATACAATACGAAACTGCATATCTTTCAACTAGTGTTACATCATCATATGCACTTTGTCCCATTATTTCTAACTTTTGCTATTTGCGACAACTCACAGAGTGCAACGAAAATGAGGTGTATTCTTTCATGCGTCCCTTGTTCTTTACGTGGAAAAAACGCAAAGAAAAAGTTGGAGCGCTTTTGCGATTTTAAAAAAAATTACATAACCCCCCGCATAAATTACTCGAAAACGTTTTTTTTTTACATGACCTTTCTTGATGATTGTTTTATTAGAACATATTCTATTTAAAACAAATATCTTTAACTTCAATATTGCAGTTTTAAAATGCTAACTTTTTGCTTTTTTTCGAAAATACAGAGAGTTTGACGGAAATGAAATTAGAACAATTTTTTACCGTACTTTGAAACATTCAAGGAGAAACTTTAAAGAAAAAACGGAGCAATTTTTGAGAAAATAATGATTTAAAAAATTTAAAAATTGCGTGAGTTTCTCACTAAATTACACGAAAACTCATATTTTCGAAAAATTGTACACGGCATTATTTCAAGATCTTTTTTTAAACCACAGAATAAATTAAGAACAAATCTTTAACTTGAATATTGTAGTTGTAGAAAGAAGGTGAAACAAATTTGAACATTTCCAATTTTCGAAAAATCAGGGATATCAATGAAAATAAGATCAGCGCAATTCTTTTAAACTATACGGAGACAAAGAGTAAACTAAAATTTTGGAGCCATTTTTGAGAACATTTTGAAAACAGTGAGGCTTCAAGTAAATAAAAATATGTTTCAAATTCAAGGAACATCACGCAGATAAATCAGGGAAAATCAATTTGGGTGAATATCCTTCTTACGGTTTAGCCACTTGCGTAGTTTCTTAAGCGGACTGCGATTTTACTGTAAACCAATTTCTTGTTATCAAGGATCCACAAAACGTTTGATGAAGTCATTCACCTCATATACAAACAAGAATTATCCACTTTTTCGCTACCACGGCGAGGCCATATGAGTTTTTCTGACGAAAAATCGCCGTATTCCCTTGGCTTTACCTTCAAATTTAGTTTTGTTCTAGGTCAGCGCTTTGCATTGCTGGAAGTGAAGCTTGCTCTGATCTACATGGTTGCGAATTTTGAGCTTAGTCGTGAAGATGGCAATGATGGAACCATAAAATATGCGAAAGGTATGCGCCTTTTGCCTGTAAGTGGCCACAAAACATTCTTTAAACCAAGGGCAAAATAAAATGTGATTTAAACAAAAATGTTAACTGAGAATATTTTATACATGTATATACAAACAAATATTATCTTTCACTGTAGCTATTTTATAAGTCTATCATTTACTCACAAAATGTTTTGAAATATCTTTGAATCAACTACTTTTTAGTTATTAATATATCTTTATATTTGCTGAGTATTGTTCTATATGTTATTTTCATAAATAAATAGATCATTGATCAAAATATATTTCTGTTTTCTTAATTTTATCATAATGCTTGTGTGGTTTTGATACCCTTTCTAAAAGCAATAAGGAACTGAAGGAATAAGTAGAAAAAGGTTCAACATTATTTTTATATTATTCATTTATTCTACTGAAAAAATTTTGTGATATCATTTCTCAACATTTGAATGACTTTCATTACTCAATACTGCACTGTACATAACTACAGTGCCACAAACACTGCAGGTAATTTGTGTGCCCTTGAACACACTACTGCAGGTATGCATTGCTGTCAATGGGGAACACAAAGGACATGTGAGTAAATTATTATTATACGTTTCTATAATTTTGTACGTCTTAATTTATTTTTGTACATTTACATTTATAAAAAGTTATTTTAAGTCTGTATACAAGTTTGTTTTAATCTTTGGCCTACTGGCATACTATGTAAGAAATTAACAGTACATAAATTTTATATATTTATGAATTCAAAAATATTATTCGAGATATTGGAGAAAACATCTAAAACAATTTATTCCTTTCCTTTTACTAGAAATGTTTTGAAATACTGTCTTGTTCCTATAGGCATTAGACATCGACATTTTTCTTCCTTGGCTTACTACGTAAGTAGTAAAAAAAAACCTATTGTACTCGTGCGGCGGAAAGCGGCAATTTTTCGCCACAAAAAACTCTCATTGTCTTACTCTTAATAAATAACATCGCCAAGTTCAAAATTCAAAATAGAGATTTTTGTCTGAAATTAAAACTCTTCTAAAAATTAGATCTTAAAACCTGGTCGTGATCAGTTTTCTGAAAAAATGAGTAGTTTTCGCGCAATTTCTGCTTGCATTTAATGAAGTTTGTAAAACAACATTATTTCAAAAACGGCTTCAAATTTATTTCAATAATTTGTTTCCATGGATAGAGCAAAAGACACTTAAAAATGAGGAAGGTTTCATTTTCGTTGAACTTTGAGTTTTTAGAATAGCGTAAGTTTGAAATAATGTAAGAGACCATTCGTTTTTTAAGCGTCAGCAAAAGTGGGTACGGCCAAGCGACTGCGAAGCCCTTGGTGATTTAACTCTGTCAGCGGGAGAAAAAAAAGATGATTGAAAACACATTTGCAGCTTCATACAGAAGTTTAATATTGTTTATCCGTTACGAATTATGAGTATATGTGCTGTTATAGTTTCACCTGCTACCTTCTTACATACTACTAAGTATACGAAAATATTGTATTTATCTGAATTAAAAAAACAAACACATAAAAAGGCGGTCTTTTGACAGAAAAACTCGTGTGAGGCCCTGACACCGAAAAAGTGAATATTTCGTGTTCCAATATGTAGTAAATTACTTTATCTAACCACTTGTATTGTCAGATCCATGCTTTCTCAATTATTGGTTCCGAAAAGCTGACAAAGGGCAAAATTTCAGTCTGCCTGTCCGTGCCCGAGTCTGTCTGTGAACAACGGTAGTGGATATATCGTACGCTGGATTATTACCAAAATTGATTTTCCCCAATCAATCTAGCTTATACTGCGACCGTATTTATGCCAAACGGGGGATGAAATGGATACTTTTTGGAGAGAAGTTTGTTTTCTTGTATTGGTAAAATATAATAAATAAATATGGTAAAATATATAACACACTAAAAAAAGCATTTATGTGCGTAAAGAGCATTTACGTGAGTTTATTTTCCTTTTATGAAATGTTTATTAATTATTTTAGTTAGAAAGTGAAGGCAGAGCACGGCAAGACAATGCAAGGCAAGGCAGAGTGAGCCAGGGTAGGGCAGGGATACACTACAAATGTAGTACATGTTGCTCGGAGGTGGCGGTGACCTTTGCCCCGCAGGATGGCGAGATCCGGTGCAGACCTACCGGTGGCTAGCGGGCTTTCCCCTCAACCAGGTAACTCCCACAAGCGGGGCCCAACCAAAGACGGAACAAGCTCTAATTTCCCAACCGTTCTCCCGGCTTATGTTGTAGTGTTGTGGGTGTTGTGGGTGTTTGCGTAAGTGTGTATAAAGGGTGAGGATAGGACGAGGAAGAGGACGGAAAGATCGCGCGCGATCTGTTGCCCTTTTATTAAGGTTCTGCTCCGGCATTCGCCTAGTGTTGATTGGCGAAACCACAGAAAACTACCCATCAGAGAGCCAGCCTCTAGAATTCTTCCTCTAGACAGCTCGACCTATCTTACAAGCTAGTGTCGAAAATCTGTCCACTGTCAGGACTCGAAACCTAGGACCTTCTGGTCGAAGACACTGCAGTGGCATCAATTGATGCCCTGAGCCACCTCTCCCGGTAATATCCGGCGGAGATCGGATACGAATCTCGTATGAGGCCTAGGAAATCGTCGAGGGGCCAGGCGCTCATTTCATGAGAATAATGTATATTAACCCCCAAACCCTCGCGTAGGCAGCAGGTGCATCCCAGCAATTTTATTTTGGTTTGCGCGCAAGTTCAACTAAGTTTAGGATGGTGTGAGTATCAATAGCGTCAGGTAACAAGAATCTCTAACAATCGAGCCTGCTTTACGAGCTTTTGCGATTATGATGAAAGCATGTTTTTCTTAAACAGGTTAAAAGTCGGTAGGGCTGCAGTTGTGACCCGCGCGAGCCCTACGGTCATGGGTGATAAAATGTTTGCCACTCAGAAAATACGAAAGAGGATATATTCTTGTCAGAGTGTTATACTATTATCATGTACTATTGTCACGAATGCTTAATGAATCATGAAGAATTGTCAATGGATAAACATAGTATTACGTATGTTAACAGAGGTCGCTTATCTCATTTTTCACCAGAGACAAGACGTGTGGATTTAAACGCAATATGTTCAAATTTAATGGCTTTTACATCGTATTCAAATAAACATTTTTAGATAACAAAACACTTGTTCATAAAACATTTATGAAACTCATGAAACTCAACTAAAAGATATAATTTAAGTACAATATAACGTATGTAGCTCGCGCAATCACTTGGGTTACGAAATGGGCCACGAGAACTGCAGAGGTTCAAAACAGTGGTTTAGGATGACATTTTCTAACCTAATATCACTACCCAAAAGGTCGACGCCTCTTTGGTAATCGTAATAAAGTGGTCATCTTAAAATTACACTGAAATATTTCAAAATATAATGCCAAATAGATTGCTATGTTATATGTTTCAACTTCAACGTTATATGCGGCGTCCGGAGGAAGTATTTTTTCACGATTACGTACAAAGGCAGAAATAACCGTGTAAAAGGCTGGAGTCACTCTCATCCAGTTTCGGCATCGAAACATACTGCGTACAAAAGAACATCCTTTTTCCATCCACTTTCTGTACAGAAAAATGATGAAAAAAAGATGAAAAAATGAGGGTGTAAAATAGGCTTAAAGTCCACCGCTCGCGAAGGCACGCGTCACCTCTCTCCGGCCGATCCCGCAGTCTCCTCCCAGGCGACTCTCTTCCGCAGTCTGGCCTCCGATGCTGGTCGCTAGGCGCGTTTGCAAAGCGCTTTCGTAGCCGACTCGTCCCTCCAATCACCAGAGATTTATGGCCCCGAAAAGATGTTGGTGTGTAGAATTTTTCGAATGTACGGGAGAGATAGAAATGAAGGATTGTTTCAAGAAACAAACTATCAGTCCTAATAACACCATCCCTCAGAACACCCCGCACGCAACAGCAAGAGTTCAAGACAATGAACACTCCACACACGCGCGCAATCCCCAGTGATGCTGAGGTAAGCGACATAACAAACTACATTGAAAAAGTACTGGCAGAGTTAGGTGCCGAACGGTCTCCGAATCTCGAGTGCATAGACTCCCCAACCCTTCAGGAGCTATGTGAGATCGCTCCGTGGTCATGGATAGACCCGCCTCCGCAACTGTTAGACATACAAGCAATGCAGCGTGCAATTGGGCAATCTCCTGAAGTTGCAGATGTAAGCAACCCATCGCATGGCCCTGTGCAGCATACCCCTGCAGACCCCACCCCCCTTCCACAGGTGGCAGGTGGCAGTGCGACCGTGGCTGAGGCGGTGGCGGAGTCGGAAAGACTGCTGCTTGAAGGAAGCGCGGCGCCGTGGCGCCGTGGGAAGGCGCCCTAAGGCTCGCCACTTCTCTGGAAAACTCAGTTAATATTACTATCCCCTACGTCCCGAAAGTGAGCGCGGGGCAAATAGCGCGCGAGGTCAACGCATCACAGTCACTTGGGGATCAATTCATGTAGAGAGATTTCGACCTTTCCATTTCCAGAGGGTGCAGCATTTGCGCAGTAGAGACTTACAACGTCGCTCTCAATTCTCGGGGCATTTTCTGCGCAAATACAAGGAAAATCAGGAATTTCTGAAACCGTTCATTGCACAGATGAAGTAGGCATATGTTGATGTTTTAAACACTTTCTTGCTTCCCACCGTTGAAGAGCAATTCGAGGATGGCGATTGTATCATTCAACACGATCGAGCACCTGTTCATACTGCCCGGCCTGTGGCGGAGTGGTTACACGACAATAATATCCCTGTAATAGGATTTTTTTAAAATCAAAACTTTATGCTTTTAGATTTTTCATTTATGAATTCTTATTATCTTTATTTTTCTAAAAGCCTTTCCACAATTATCATTCCAAATTACTTTACCTAGAATGCGTTTAGCAAGAATTATTATAGGTACTAATGTTTCTTGTATTGTAGACGCCCAGTTTTGATAAATTGAAATCAATCATTGTAAAGACCTCAACTAACACTTTGTCGTATCGAAAAATCTAAAATGGCCATTAGTCTCTAATGGTGTTCATTTTCCTTTTTCTACAAAATGTCCTAGAATGTCCATTGAACTCTTGGTTGAACAAATTTACGTTCTTAGGTTGTACGTCTTCTCTTTAACTCTTTGCAAAATTATCACAATTTGTTCTAATGTTCCTTCCAAGAATTTTAAATTGTATTTTGTTTACCCCTTGAACTACTTGGCAATTAATTTATTATCCATCTACAAACTTTCTTCGATATTCTATTTATTAATTTACTACGAAATTTGACCTACCAAGGTCGATCCGTCATGATAATTTTTTTTGTTGTGGATTAGACAAGACCGTTTCTACTGTATTGTATAGAGTCCAACAGATGTCACCGGTTTTGGTGAGTGTTCGTACCTCTTGGGGCATGTGTTTGGAACTTCGAAGGCGGAACAGATTTATCAGTTGAGGTAACTACACACCCTATTGCGTCTTTTCAAGAATTCAGTCTTTGCTAGAATAGGAGAAGTTCAGACGATATGATCAATGGTTTCTACTTGTTCCTGGAAGATGCGGCATTTATTTTCTTGGTAAATTTTGAAAACCGCTTTATCATAATGTCGTGTTTTCAACGCCTGATCCTGAGCGGCTATTAGAACTGCTTCCGATTGTGGGTTCATTCTTTCCCTTTTAAGCCACATAAATGATTGATCTTTATTGATCTACAACTCGTCCATTCATTTTACAGATTGTCCATGGAGTGGTTTGTCTTTTCACGATTCTTTTAACATCTTTTATCTCACATTTCAGGTTTAGTAGCAATTCGTGAACTTTTTTATATAGGCGCTTTACATACAAAATAAGAAAATGTAAAACTTGAACTGGGCGGAAGAGGAGGATTTGGCGCTTGTTAGTATTGTGAAGACCTCAATGACAAGAAACATATACGCTATAATTAAGGGCTTTTTACATTTCAATACCAATAGTGAATTAGAAGAAAGTAGAAATGATAAAAAATTCACATTAAGACCGTTCATACGAATAATTATGCTAAATTCGTCATTTGCGCCATTGCGTCATTTCAGCAATTCGGAATTTTTTCGGAAAATGTATTTATTGATGAAACGATTTTGAGTTATTTTGGCCATAAACAATTTATGAAATGATTTTGAATTATTTTGGACTTAAACATTTATAAGAGGAAAGACGATTCGATTTGATTTTAAACTATGGTTGATCTGTATTTTATTTATTTATTTATTTAATAGGTAATTATTACAAACAAATTAGATTACTTGATCCTATGTGGCTAGGCCGAAGGCCTTTAAGCCATTACAATACCTACATCCTTTCGCGTTCTAATCTTTCGAATTCTGGTATTCACCCCCAATGGTCTCTTCATCGCATCAAAGCCGCGGAAAAGAGACCACAAGGTACGGCTCAGGAAAAAACCCCTGAAGGGGGAAAAACCTGCCGTCAGAAGCCGAGTACATTCTAATCTATACGACATTTATTTTAGCTATTTTATTTTCTGGCGCGGGCGTCCCGCCGTCTCCTTCCAGTGCTTGGCCTCCTCAGCACCTGAAATCAAACGGCGCCACAGAAGATCGTCCGCACCAACGCCTCTGCCCTTACATTTTCGATCCCCCCTTCCCTTCACTCCCTAATGTGCTTATTACTATGCCAGTTTTATTTTATTTATTGTATTGGCCAGTTATTAATTGACTACGACTTATGACTTATTTCTGTTTACTGACTGTTTACTAACTTAACATAAAATTACGTACTTATTGTTAGCTTATTGACTTATTTATTTCTCTCCAGTCTAGGCTCCGCTCAAGCTAACCAGTGCTGTTTTCCCACTCCCTAATTTCAGTTTCCCTAATGGTCCGGACCTTTCCTAAAAATGTTCCTAATTCTTTCATAAATTTAGATCTTTTATCACTGGTTGATCTGTAGTAGTAATGGCTATTGTTACAATTTTGGCATATATCGTGGCCAAAAAAATAATGAAACTTTCGGAAGGCAATACTTTTGTTTTAATTTCAGATTTGTTCTCAATATCCTGGACTGTGTTTCCGAGTTTTCAAATATGCAGTGTACTTAAATAACTTTTTTTACCAACCGAGACCTTCTAGTTCACCTAGAATTGGAGATGAAAAAATTGGGAACCTTCTAGTTCACTATGGTGGATGGCGGATGAAAGCAACAGGAACAATAAGAAAAAACGTCAAAATGCCCATTATTTCCCACAAAAGAATTACATAAAAACGGAAAGGTCTTTTTTGTGAAATGGCACGAAAATCGGTCGCAACAGCTAATACATGGAGCAAAAGAACACGTTCACGTGTAAATATCCCCCCGCCTCGTGTTATTAAAAGTTATAATGCGAGTTGTTAATCATCATCACTGGCTTGTTGGAAAATACATTGCAATACGAGGTACGAAATTGTACTGGCCCCTTTTTTCCAGGCTGATTGGCAAGGCTATCGTGAATTCCTAGATTATTTACAAATCCGTCCATAAACAGTATGTATTGGATCCCTTGTTTCGCAGATGCGTTACTGTGCAATATCTAAACTAATGGTGCTACAACAGCACATACTTTCTCGCGTTATTAGAAAGTGCTACGTAATATTGAAATATAGTATTTTCTTCACTACTAACACCTCAGCTATTATTTGAAAACGTCCAATTCAACCAAGAAGCGCGCAACCCACTGTTGCCAGCGCAGCGTTGTCATCACTATGTGTATTCGCTTGGCGAATCAATTTTTGGCAAAAACTCTTATTTCCATCTGAACTCAGATTTCAATGTGTTTATCGGTTATACCATACACAGTTGATAATGAACTCTAATACCAATAAACTAATAAAATTAGTTTATTTGTACGATTTTTAATACTAAGTTAATTTATAAGCGCGGTTTTATATATTGACACTGCTTCAAATGAAGCACAGGAAAATAAAACTTCAAGGTAGTACTGTGTTATGTCGGCCACGGTCTAGTACGCCCACAAAATACTTTAAATGAAAATAAAACCTGTTCTTCAAAATGATAAGAAACAATTTGGCCCTTACCGGCTTAATTTTTTAATAAACGAGGTTAAAATTAGTGCATGCAGTTATGAAAAAACATTTGCGGGCCTACGTTTTTGTCAGTTATAATTAAAAATTAATATTTATAAAAAAAACTGCTGCGAAATTCATCGCAAACAGAAGTACTGGCTCTCGGCCTAGGAGCTACGCAGTACAAACAATGCTATTGTTAGCATTGTTTCTCTTGGGGCACGAGAGAAAACCGCTACAAAAAATATGGATTATCAAATAGGTTTCGAATAATTTCTAAAATGTTAGTTTGGAAACACGAGCTTATTTATTTATTTACGTCAAAACAGTTAAAAACTGTGTGTGACGTGCGATGGGGAGAAGTTAATTTGAAGTTACATTTATATCGAGAGGCAAAACAAGGGACCATTTCAGTATTTGCTCGAGGATCAGGAAAACTTGACGGAAATCTACTCGAGATGGGAGTCATTGACCCAGAAGCTGAAGTACAATACTTGCTATAGGCTCTTTATAATTATACAATCCAAATGATATATAGTACATTAAATGTCATTGTTAAAATTAATGTTAATTTCCTTTTGGATGTTCGGTTTAGTCTCTAATTGTATACACAGTTGTGCAGCAGAAAGTATTTTACTTGGGACTTAAACTTCTGTATCGAATTTAATCGTTTAATGTCATCTGGCACAATTGTAAAATAATGTACATATATTATATGTGATTTTTTTGTAGTGAGCTGTAGATAGTGTTACCTGATGAATATGATTACTACGTCAAGTGTTGTAGTTATAGAGAACGGCGTTTGCTGAAAATATATTCTGGCCCTCAAGTAAGTCATTTTTGAAAAACAAACAAACACATTCACTTATTAAGAGACAAGGTAATGGTAAAATAACTAGATTAATAAAGCTCGACTAAATAACAACCGTATCTCATCACCGCCACCATCTCGACGTTGACCAATGAGCTTCTCAAATATTAATTACAGCATTGTTGCACAAATTTCAATGAAGCTTTGCAGATTGCTTGAAAGAAATACATCAATATATTGTGAATACAAATTGTAGAAAAGGGAAAGTGCGAGAAAATAAAAATATAATTAATATTGGTATTTTCAATAGAAAATTAAAATTTAAATATTTTTCATATCACTCATTCAATGTTTCTTGTGGCGCATAGATGATGTGACACCTGTCTATATTTCATCATTTTCAAGTAAAAATTATACAAAAACTACTTATTTTTAAAAAATTTCATATGACCTTTTTTTAAAGAGTTCCAATATTTTTTAAAGAGTACAAATTTTGTTCATAAGACTTCGTCAGAGGCAAAAATCTCTATCTTCAATTTTGTAGTTTTAAACTTTTCTTCTTTTAGCAATTTTTGGTGATTTCAACGAAAATACCAGTCTCTACACGGCCTACACCATTCTCTTAAACGTCCTTCGCACTATTCAACAACATAAAATAAAAAAAAATTAGAGCCATTTTTTGAAACTTTTGAAAGTATCCTAGGGGCGTCATGTAAAGATGCCCAAAATTAAAATGTCGATTTCAAATTCTAGGGACTGCGTCATCACTCACAACGTTTGGGGAATATCAATTTTGGAGAATATCGGCTGAACGGTTTATGCGCTAGTGTTGTGCGCAGACAACGGAGGGACAGTTAGTTTTGCCGTCAATGGATTTTGCTGTACTCGTATGAAGGAGCACAAAACATGGATTGTGGCTACATCACACGTTAGAGGATTTTTTTCTGTATTTAGCAAGTGGATTCATTCACTTTTTCGTTATCAGGACCAGCAAAAAGAGTTTTTGTGTCGAAAATTCTCAGTTTGCGGCGCATGATTACAATTCTTTCTCTTACGTTAGTAAGTGCGATAAAGTAAAGTGTTGTGTAAAAGGTCTATAATGTCCCATAATGTCTTCGCGCAAACAAGCGCAGTATGATTGTGATATGATGGCAAGGAACATTTTATGGGTAAGCGGACTCCTAACATTTCTTGAAAAATGTTATGTAACACTTGATCCGAAGTTTTTTCATCCGTATCAAACCAAATAATATTTTTCTCATGTGAATTGTGCAATGAACTATTTAATACCAATTATTATGAAGTGTTTGTATTTTTTATACAAAATATGAATAATGATAATTGTTAGAAAAATTGCTATCATTAGAAAAAAATGAAACAATAGCATTGATGTTTCCTTATTTCACAAAATCCATACGACGTCGAAAGGGCCCGTAACTGCCCAGCGATGCATTTTTAGATCATTGCCGTAAAAAAGAACTGTTGCAAATAATAATAAATAATAAATAATAAATAATAAATAATAAATAATAAATAATAAATAATAAATAATAAGTAATAAGTAATAAATAATAAATAATATATAAAGTCGGCCCCGTGGCAGACGGTTGCGACAGCCGTCGTTTGAGCCAAGGAGGCTGCAGGTTCGAGTCCTGGCCATGTTTGTGATTTTCCCTTCACCCCTCATCATCATCCTATCATCTCAAAATTCACACTTCACGGCGTAACATCCTTGTCGTACTGAGGGATACAGCTGATAAGGTGTTTCTGATTATTACACACGTTAATGGTGTAGCGTAGTCAGTGATAGCCTATACACCAATAATCTTATTCAGATGTTTTAGTGGCAAAAGATGAGTTATGCAAAAAAAGAAGATATTTCAAAACAAATAGTTAAGTTGGACACTTTAGCTTACTACTTTCCTCATTTAGGTTACTGATAAATTGAATAATCTAGTATAAGTTCACTTGGATTTAGACATGGTCTTCCACTTGTGACGATTCTTTGCCTAGGTAGACAATTGGCTGCCCAACAGCGTTTTCAGTACGTCTGACCACCTCTTCTGCTGCCTACCTGCGTTTCTCTTGCCAAGTCTTGGATCCCAAGCAGGAATTCGGTGAGTTATCGCAACACCATTTCAGATGTCTAACAGTGGTTTCAAGGTTATTAATTTGTGTTACCTTTCTTATTCTTCATTTCGTATTATACCTGCCAGGATAATTTTTAAAAGTTTTTTTTTTCATTTTGTGGAGCCAGACATTAATAGCATTTATTTCTTTATGTGTGAGTGCCCATGTTTGCGAACCATATGTGAGCGCCTGAAAGGCTCAAGTGTTTATTATTGCACTCTTTATTCCCAAGCTGTAGGCTTTCTTTAAAAGAATACATGTTGATCATGCTGCGGAAATTCGTCTAGTTAATTCTTTTTTGTGTTATTATTGGAAGATAGTAATTGTCTCAGATATTCGTATTCTTCCACATATTTAATTTTTTCTGTATCAACAGTAATTTCATCTTTGGTGATTTTGATTGTGACCTTTGTTGATATCGTGACCTTTGATCTTCCAAGATTTATTTGCAGACCTACTTCCTTGTTACGAATCGTAAGATCAGAGAGCATTGCTTGCAGTTCTCTGTATGAATTGGGAATGAAAACAAGGTCATTTGAAAATATTAGTTTTTATAATTTTTTCCCATCAATATCAATTCCAAAATTATCCAACATTTTTCATAGAACGTCTTGTAATAAACAGATGGGGGAATTTACGGAAATAAAAATTTCCTCATCGTACTCGTCGTCTTCAAAGCGACCTTCAAATCCATTTTAAATTTTGCTTGGCCTGGTAAATATGTTTTTCTTAGTAATAAGATGTATTTGTCATCTAATCCTATTACTTTCATTGCTTCTGGAAAGTCCATGGAGACGACATATGCTGGCAAGTTAAATTCTTGGGTTTTTCTATGAGTTGCGTCATTGGTTGTAGATGGCCCTTTAGCACAGGACAGCTAGCACGGACACCAGCTTGTTCCTCCGGTTTATTTTCGTCAATTGCCTTGTTTAATCTGTCCGAAGTTATTTCCGAGAATATTTTGAAAATATTTGACATGATTCTCATCGGCCGGTTTCCCCAAAAATAATATTTTGGTTTCAAATTCAAGGGGCCAGATCGATAGGGATAAGTCTATATTGGAGAAAATCGGCGGAACGGTTGTGCCGCTAGCGTTCGATCACAGACGACGGATGACGGACAGACGTTTTGAAGTCAATCGATATTTCGGTATCCAGGAGCCATACAACATGGATTCTGAATACAGCACGTGTTAGAGGATTTATTCTATAAATTTACGAACTGGATTTATCTGCTTTTTTGTTACCAGGGCCCGGCAATAAAAGTTTTTCTGCCGGAAATTCGCTGATTTGTCCAAAAGCAATACAAATCTTTCTCAGTATACATTCTGCGTAAGCGGTAGCCAAAATCACATTAACACAAAAATACAATAGTGTTTACAAATTGCTGGAAATGTGCATATTAATGGCGTGAGAGATATTTAAAAAAAATATTTGTGTAATTTTTGAAAAAACCATAAAATTTGCCGCAATGAACTTTACGTCATCTTAAAGAGTTCAATTAGCACTATCCGTTCCAAAAGTGAGGAGATATATAGTGCTAATTGCACTGTTTAAGACGACATAAACTATATTTTGGTGTATTCTTTTGTTTTTCAAAAATTGCACAAATATATTTTTTTAATATCTCTTTGTGACTGGAAGAGCTCGGAATGACTTCATATGAAGGTTTTCGAAAACTCAATAGTTTTCTTCAAGAGGTTCAAATTTCGAATTTACAATAGCGCTTAAACGCTATTTTGTTAAAAATGACTCCAAATAATTCAAAGAAAATTATCTTTTAGGAGGAGGTTTTACTGTTCTTTAATATTCTTAAAATATATTTCCGTTCTACAATTTGGAAACCGAAAAGGTAAGAATTTTTTAAAAAAAAAATTACTTTGGGTGGCGATAGATGACAGCTGGCTAGAGTATTTGGCAAGTCAGGAAAGCTAGCCGAATCCAGAAAACTAATAAGTGAAAGTCTGTGCTATTCTCTAGCACCACTAGTTACTTCCTCGTATACGTACATATTATATACGGAGTAATATGCGTAGGCTTCAATGTTTCTAAATCACTGTGGAAGTTTTGCTAGACCACTTGCAGGATTCGAGTTCAACCTCCACCGGTTGGCAAAGGCGTGGGAGATGACACCTCATGTGCATTTTAAGTAGCAAACCCATTTATACCACGCGGCAAGAAACGGCGCGGCCCAGCACCGGCCGAAATGTTTCGAGTCACCCCTTAGGTCATTTTAGCATCCTTTTTTCATCATTTTTCTGTACAGTAAATGGATGGAAAAAGGACGTTCGTTTCTACGCAGTATGTTTCGGTGCCGAAACTGGATGAGTGTTTTACACGGTCATTTCTGTCTTTGTACGTAATCATGAAGAAAACACTTAATCCGGACGTCGCATACAGCGCTGAAGTTCAAACATTTGAACATCGCATCTGTGGTAACAAATTAAGTTAGGCTAGGTCAGGACTGAGCTCGGATGCGACAGTATTAGAATACCGTGCATAATTTATTTCTCTTTACGTAACCACTTCACATTATAATTCAACACATTAGAACGCTCTCAGGCAACTACAAAGTGATCATATCGCTCCACACGCATAACAAACTAGAGAAACTTCCGTAATGTGCCGCCAGGAGCGCGGTAGTCAAACTGGATGAAATCTGTACCAAAAAATTAAGCATGCGTCATTTTTTCGTACAAATTACATCCAGTCTGGCCTGTATCTTTTCTGTACGGGCGAAAAATGATGAAAAAGTGATCGTGTAAAACAGTCTTTACGGACGGCCCGACACGCAACGGCACCAGGAGTCACTTCTTCCAGACGCGATGGAGGGTAGAATGCTTGCGATAGAAGATTCGATGAAATTAGCTGCGGAGGAAGGAGGAAACACAATGCTGTCCATTTGATTTTTGAAAAGATCCTGATGGTTTCGGACTAATTTTGTTGACCATATTTGTGTTTCCGCTGAGTACATTGTTTTCCATGCTCCCACACCTTTTTCTCCGCAGCTAATTACATCACTTGTTCTATCGCAAGGATCCAACTCTCCATTGCTACTGGAAGAAGGGGCGCCCTGTGCCTTTGCGTGACGTTCTGTCCGTAATGGGTGACACACAAGCCGAGCTGAGCGGCGCCGTGCCGTGCCGCGCCGGACTCCGCTGAGCCGTTTACCCCAATTTAAATGTAGTGACCTTTCAAGGTCAAGAGCTGGAAGGAGAGGGTGACACATCCAATCGGGAGCTCCAATACCAAAAATAAGTCATAAGGAAGGTTTCCAATGGCTGACAGTGTCCCCCTTTCCTTCCAGCTTGTGACCTTGGAGAGACACTCCATTTAAATCGGAGTACAGGGTGGTTGTAATGGGTTGCGTCCTTCAGGCGTCACCTGGGACACGTTGGTTTCAACAGAGAAAAAACTGTAAAATTGAACTGTTTCGTTCAGCGGCTGACAATTTTTGGCTGTCCATGTGATGTCAGCATACGTGAGTGGCAGGCTAGTTCATTGCCTGATAAGAATTTATCATATGGTGCGCGTTTATCACTGTGTGTTTATCACTGTGTGATGAAATGTATCACAACTCTTTCGTATAATTTGAGCTACAACAGCGTCATTGGTTGAGCGTAAAAAACAATATGGACTCTCCATAGGAATACTAAACACTTAAAATACATGTTGGAAATGTTTGTAGTATTTCAAGTCATAGTATTAGACGTTAATATCAGTAAGTTATAGTTTAACATAAAAATGTAAGAGTTTTTGTCATTATAAACAAATATTGATAGGAGGAAGTCCATTATTTTTAATTTCTCGTACTTAAGAAGGACTTTCTTAAAAAGAGAGAGTTATTTGATTATTATTTGATTATTATTTGATTTACTTACGCCAAAACAGTTAAAAAGTGTGTGTGACGTGCTATGGGGAGAAGTTAATTTGAAGTAACATTTATGCAAAACAAAGAACCATCACAGCATTTGTTCAAGCATCAGGGAAACTGGACGGAAACATGATGAAGATGAGAATCATTGACCCAGAAGCTGAAGTGCAATACTTGTTGCAGGTCCTTTAAAATTATACAATCAAAATGGAAAATAACACATTAAATTGTCATATAAATAGTATTACATAACCATTACTAAGGGCGAGAAAGTACGTGCTGCATTAGCCCCACTAGTTTTATTTGTCTTTAATATTTTGTAAGTACATTGGAAGATACGTTTATACAATTTTCAAGCAAACTAACTTCTCTTTAACAATTTGTCCCCTTAATGTGAAAATGGAAAGGTAGTAAAGAGATGTGGAGTTTAAACGAAAATACATCCTTGCCAAGCAAACACTGATTTTCCAAAATTCGAATTTTGTTCAGGCTTTGGGAGCGTGTTTCCACAGTGCGATGCGCGGCGATGCGGCGAATGGCCTTGGGAGGTGTTGACGTGCTGTTCCAGGAATTACCTGATGCAATGGACTTGCGAGCACTTGTTATCGGGTGTCATTCACCGTCAACCTTCCTCACTAGTTCCAATGCAACCACAAATACTAAATGAGTCATGATTAACATCAAGGGGGAAATAAAAAAATCCAAGTCCATATACCTCGTTTATTCCAATGTACAGCCGCGGAAATTTATAATTATTTCAGCTTGTAAATTTATTTCTCATCCTGGGCAAACAAAATTAATTTAGGCAATCATGGGTTCGCTTTTCCTGAATATTATTTACAATATCATAATTTTTACTACTCGTACGAAGGAGCCGAAAGACCGTGTCCCCCAATAGCAGAGCGTATTTAGGACCTGCCATGAATACACGCTTTAGCTTGTCAATCAATTTGTGTGCCTGGGTCAAGTTTTGTTAAAATTCCAAATATTTTCCGGTCAACTAGGTAGGGATCGGTAGCAATTGTAGCAACTAGGTAGCAATTGTAGGGATCGTTTACTTAATAGTATATCTGCGAAAGTAAGAAAAGCGTTTAAGACTAACGAAGAAAAGGGGATTTCACACGGCAATAGAAAAAAAAAACTCGACTACGTTATTTGCGTACAAGATGCGGTTTTCCTTCTTTTCCGTTGTGCTGGCGAGAGAAAGAAAGAGAGAGAGAAAGAGAGAGAGAAAGAGAGAGAAAGAGAGAGAAAGAGAAAGAAGGAGAGTGAGAAACAGAGACAGAGAGAGACAGAGATATAGAGAGAAAGAGAAAGAGAGACAAAGAGAAAGAGAGACAAAGAGAAAGAGAGACAAAGAGAGAAAAAGAGAGAAAAAGAGAGAAAAAGAGAGAAAAAGAGAGAAAAAGA
>BOPP01000162.1:1110557-1208052 GCA_017312745.1 Gryllus bimaculatus | reverse complement strand
GAGAGAGAGAGAGAGAGAGAGAGAGAGAGAGAGAGAGAGTGGCCAGATTTAGCGTCAATGGATTTCCCATGTTCAGTTTACCCGTGGCCCCACGGCCTTTTTGAAATATCTGAAACATCTTTTTTTAATATGTAGTGATGAGCGTCGTTTCTTGATGCTAAACATTTTGCAATGGATTTAACAGGACAAGATTGTGTAAGTCTTCCTTACCTTAATACATTTATTCCTTGAACATTTTATATAATGGCTTCAAATCCTATTGTTTCTCACCAAATATCAGCTTTATAAGATCGCTCTAGTTAGTAACAGGTTCAACGAACCTTACACAATTGTAGGAATCTTTTATGTTCATTGAATTAACTGACTTCCTTTATGAAACTGAATACAAAGTAATAAGTGCCCCAAATCAAAAAAAATAGATTTGGAATTTCCGACGCGAAATTTTACTTTGACAGTTTTGTAATACTAACAATGTTTTTTCAGCAAACTGATACAGTGTGAAATAAAAATACGATTTGGCAGTGTTTTTGATACTTTTTTTATCTTCGGTGAAGAATTTTGATGACTGTGATATTGAGATTTAAACCATAATGTTTATGACAGTTTTTGGTTATTTTCTTGATAAAATTTATCGGATGCATTAGTGAATGTAATTCGATTCTACATCTAAAAAAATCGTAATACAGGAAAATCTAGGGTCGATGCCAAATAGTGGTGGATTCTCAATACCAGGTTACGATGCAAATTAATAAAACAAATCGAATATTTTTGAAAGCATTATTTTTGGATCGACTCAATTCGAAAGATTGAGTCGTGATTCCCGGCGCGTCAGACCCGGGACGACATTTCTAACACTATTAGTCCACTAAGATTAGTGCATGTTATTTATTGCGGAAGGTAGCGGTATTCCCCCCCGCTGGATGACGAGATCGCTTTTACGGTGCGTTTTTTGCAATGATTGCTAACAAAATTTTTGCTCCTATGTAATAAAATCCATTTTCAGGGGGAAACAGCAATAAATTTGAGCTCTTATCCCTCATCAAGTCCTTCGTGAAAGAATAATACTTCTTGCCGTGACAACATGGAGGACGATAATTTGAATAACTATATTTTCAACTGAATTCTAGAAGTATTGCACAGGTAATGAAGTTACATTTATGTTCAGAAGCAAAACAAGTAGCCATCTCATGATTTGCTCAAAGGATCAGGGAAACTGGACAAAATAACTGACCGAGATTGGGGTCACTGACGCAGAATCTGCGGTACAATACTTATTAAAGTTTGTTTAGAATTCCACTCCACGTTGTTTAGAATCCAAATGGTACATAATACATTAAATATCTTTGTTAAAATTAATGTTATTTTCCTTTTGATGCTCGGTATAGTCTCTAATTGAATAGAAACTGTTATGCAGCAAAAAATATTTTACTTGGAACTAAAACTTTTCTAGCGAATTTAATCGTTTAATGTTATTTATCAAAGTGTTGTAAAATAGTGTACATGTATCGTATGTTATTTTTGAATGATTTGGATCTAATGAATATGTTTACTTCGTCGAGTGTTATAGTTATATACATCGACGTTTACTGAAAATATATTCCCGTCCTTCAGTAAAGTCTTTTTCTTGTAGGCAAAAACCACTGATTCGTAAATAAAGAGACAAGGTAAAATTCCTAGATTAATAAAGAGATGCTTACAAGAATGTAGAGGGTTGGATTTGCTTAATTTTCGTACAATTGTTTTTTGTAATCTAAAAGTCTAGGAGCTATAAGATGTATTTTCCCAGAATATTATGCCAATGTAATTTGTTATTACGCAGCCAATTTAAAAATCTGGTATTGTACTATTTTTAAAGCTCATTTGTTGCAAATAATTTTCGTATCATCCGCAAACACAACTGATCTTACATTCCGAATCGTCGAGGGCATATCGTTTACGTACAGTAAGAAGAGAATAGAGCCTAAAATCGATCTCTGCGGGACGCCACGTGCAATTGGGAAAGAGAAAGGTGTATAAATAATGTTCCATAATTCCAGTAAGGTATTTATACTTTCTGAGGTTGTTATTTAAGGGACGAACATAACCAATCTAGAATAACACAACGGATTCCATACGAAGGTAACTTTGAAAGTAAAATGTTATAATCAATTACGTCAAGAGCTTTTGGAAGATCTAAAAATATTCCAATAGGTGCTTCGTTTTGATCCAATGATGAGGTGACATCTTTATGAAAATAAAATATAGCTGTTTCTGTAGATTTTGATTTTCCAAATCCATGTTGGCAATCTGAAAAATCGTCGTTCTTACTGAAAAAGGTTTCTCTTCGTACGTTAAAAAATCTAATATTCTTTTTATAAAACGGACAAAAGAGAAATTGGCCGATAATTTAAAATTTCATTTCAGTTTTGAAAATATCTGAAAAAAATTCCAGTACATAAGAACGTTGTGACCTGTCAACCTGAGCCGGCTGAAACGACACATTCCTCAGAATGTTTAGACATCTCTCTCGCTCGGAAACACCAATTGGCTAACTCTAATTATCCGAATTGCGTAGGAGAATGGTGCGACGATTCTACCCTTTGGGTGTTCGAGCAGAGTTTTCTTGGTAGTCCCTTCGAGCCTTCTCCGGTAATGAGTTGTACAAATCTGGATTTTTTTTTCGGGCAGCCGTGGGACACAAGTAGCGGAGGTTGAACGAACCTCTGATTCATACTAAAGATTTGTACCGATCTATTTAGACGTATTTATTTACTTATTTTTGTTAGTAACGATACAAATGTCATACGTTTACGTTTTGAAGTCATTTGAAACCCAAGTAATTATACGTATTTGTCGGTACTTTGAGACCCTCTAGATAAAGTGCACATGTAACATGTAAAATTTAATTAAAATTACCTTTTATTACTGCTCTCTTCTTTCCGTTGCTATTACATCTTCTAAAAGACGCCTGAAATTCAGAGATAATATTATATGCATAATACATTTATCAATATTTCCAATAAACAAGTAATTTTTGTTATTAATATCTACAAAATCTATATTTCTACATTAAAATCTTAACACATTTGTTAACAATACTTATATTTAAAACCACATATTAATATCGCAATGGTGAACAAATTCAAACGCAAAAAACAAATGAATTACGAAACCAATAAAACAGATCAAATGACTTCATCTAACGAACACATTCGATGTACATAGTGTAAAGAGTGTAAAGTTTAGTGTAAAGAGAACAAAGTACAAAGAAAACTAGTACTTTCTATGGAATTAAAGAAAGAGAAGATTAATAAAACACCTCAATAAAGAATAAAATGAAAAAAACACCTCAATTCAGTCTCATAATCAATGCAAATATAATAATATCGCAATTTTCAATAAAGGTTTATTTAGTAACATAGAAATATGTTCACACTTCCTTAAAAACATTTGAAATAATTATTCAATCTTCCTTGACAGTTAGTTAAAATACAGGATCGGGCAAGAACAACCCTACTCTTTGCAATATTATTTAACTTTCCTGGATTTATTATGAAGAAAACAGGCGGTCTTGTAGGGGCAAGACGCCAGCTTGCTGGGGAGCAAAAATTGAAAAAGTATCGTATTTGTGTACTAAAAAGTTTCGGATTATATTCTGCATACTTCAAGAAAAGCAAATCCGAGCCAAGGTAATAAAACTAAAATATATTCACATTTGAGTAATAATTACCATTTGTTACCATTAGAAACAATTCATGAGGCATCAATTCAGTTCACTCACATTCGTCCACAATTAGGTAAACAGCACATGTAGGCCTCGTCAAAACGTTAAAATAATGTTTTCACTACTCTCATGAGAAACAATCTTCATCTGTATTAAGCCACTATTACTATACAGTATTGTAGTATATCTCTTGTGTGCGGACGTTCAGTTTTTTTTTTTTTTTTTTTTTTTTTCCACTTCCAGTGCACCAATCGAGAAGCATAAGGTGTTATTCGACGCGTCTCGGTCTCCTGATGGGGAACTGATCATTTGTTTTTGGAGCCCGCTAGAAGATTTAAAGAAATTTCTAAAAACGTGGTTTTTCGTGTTTTGGTCTGCGATCTTAGTGGTAATGCCAGAAATTAAACCAACTAAATCGATCTATGTAGGTGGCGTTGATTAAATACCAGAACCCAAAGGCATTTTTGCGTAATACGCCGTAATGTTCTTTTACGACCTGGGCAACACTGATGTTGACATCTTTAAGTGTACAATTGAATTACCAGGTAAATCATGGTGCAGTTTGATTTCAATTGAGTCGAATTATTAACGTAATTAAAAAAAATAAACGTACTGCCTCGGAACGTATTCAACTTGAAAAATTTCAAGTGTATACGGAGAAAACAAGTGTGAGTAATTATAGAGAATAAATGAATGTGTTTTCGATTTCGCTCTTTTGCTTTCTTACATCAGTGTACAATTACTGATTTTCAAATGAATGTGAGCCACAACTTATTCATATTTATAATAACTAATACACTATTCCCATAAACATACGAAAAAGTCACCTTTTAATGATAGAGTTTTAATGTCTTTAAAAATTAGGGGAGACAAATTTGGAATAAGGAAATCCTGGGAAGAATCAAATGTACTTGTAAAATATACTGCGATATAATTTTCGGAATTAATTTGGAATGATCTGTATTTTTCATTTAGCATTTGTGCTAATAGAAATGTGCTATGTGCATTTTTGTGCACATTACCAGAAAAGCGTAAAACTGTAGATGTACTTAAATTTATCTGTTAGCATGAAAAACTGCAAGTATTTGTTACGACGAATATCATTTTGAAATTGCAATAACACCAGTTCATATCCCGTATGGAGATAACACACAAAACCATTGGGTGTTGGGAACTTTTGAACGGGATTATAACATTACCAGCTACTACGATTCATTGTTAAGTCCAATACCAGATACGGAAAGAACATATTTAAACAAAGCTGGGCATGAAAGAGATGAAATATGAAAGAAATTTTCAACTCATGAAACTATTTTTAAAACAGTTTAAAGAGTCAGCGGCGCCACATTTTGCTAGTTAATAGTTCTAATTGTTTCTGCGAGAGGGAATCTTACATTAATAATTATGCAAATAAATCTCGTAATTATGCGAAAACTACAGTGTTAATAGGAAGTGTAATTAGTATAAGATAGAAGCATCTACGCCTTCTAAGCGTGACGTCACAAAGATATCATCACCATGTGTTGAAATATAGGTGGCATTGGTAGTATCGATAAGTACGGAACCAGGAAAAATTTAATAGAATGCCCAAAAAATATCTCATATATAGATTAAAGTGTAAGGAAAGTTTCTTTGACCTCAAAATTTTAGTTTTTAAGGCCCTAGAACACTTCTGTTAGGAGTTATTTAACGACATAGCTGACTGAGTGCTGCAGGTTACAAATGACATGAATATTTAGATGTGTTTTAAAACAAATCACCACATTTTTGAAGTTAAAGTGCATTTCGTCACATAGCCGTGAAATTCTATTTCTTTAGGCACCTCATTTATGGAGATCGGTTGCGTGTGAGAGCAGTAAAAGGTATGTATATCACTGAAATAATACAGGAGACAATACATCAACACGAATTCGATAATCCAAAATCCAGGAACACCATCCAACAATTAGTAGTTATTCCGATAATTTCGAAGTTCCATGTCGAGACGTTCCTATAATTGTATTCGTATTGCAACGTGAAAAATTCTAGAAAAATAGTAAAAAAAGATTAGTCGACAAAGTGACGATATGTTAATTGCCTTCACCGCATGACTTGGCTCAGGACAATAATTGCTGTCACTGCAGTGACTGATCCGGAGATTCTGGAGTGCGAGTCCCCATGGTGAAGGATTTTGAGCACTAGTTAAGTAGCGAGGCTGAATCTAACCGCTGACTGGAGGAGAATTCTAACGGTCAGCTGCTCTCATCAATAGTTTTCCATGGTGTCTTTGGTCAATACCATGCCAGTATCGTACCACGTCCTTTCAAAAGAGTCACGGACCACGCCCGATATTTCTTTACCCAATATTACCCCATCCTATCCCCTTACACATACGCACACGTATACTTGCATCACTATACTATCCCTGTACGTCGAGCCCGGAATCACAAAAATAATCAATCGTTAATTGCCTAGACGTTTCATATACTATGCTGACATATTTTATTAATTTTAAAAATCTGCTTAAAATGTAACAACTTGATTGGAGTAGAGAAAATGAAGGTAAAACATCGAAAATAATTTTCTATCTTAATTACAACAAATAGTAATACAAATTCATCAATGTTATAATGAACTCTTCTAGTGTCTTGGGCGGTGTTTGGGAACAATGGAAGTGAACGTCAGCGACTGGTTTTTGCTCTGTTCTAGGATGAGCGCCGCCGGTGAAAATTTCTCCACGTACCCCTCCACCACCAACTGGTTACTTGTAACTGCTGTAACGCTGAGCCTGTACGTCTTCGGAACGTGGAACTATGATTTCTTTCGGAAGCGAAATATCGCCTCCACACATCCCAAGCTGCCTTTTTTGGGAGACATGTTGGCGGAACTTTTAGGTCTCCGCGCGACTCCCGACAGCATTAAGCAGCGTTACAAATGGGGAAAAGGCCATGGTGTGTTTGGCTTCTTCGAATTCATGAAGCCCATCTTCTTAATTCGCGATCCGGAGATTGTGAAGGAGATCACAGTAAAGCAGTTTGGAAACTTCACAAATCGGCGACCCATTCCATGTGAAAAGTCAGATCCCCTATTCCACAAGAATATTTTCACGCTTGAAGGTATCGTCAAAAAATATTATTTAGTTATGAATAGTACTTGATTCAAACAATTTTATAAAAGTAATAGTAATTTACTTTAAAATAAAAGTATATAACGTATGTTTTAGGTCGCATCAACCACTTGATCGACCTCATTCTCAATACATTTACAAAACCCTTACAAACACATCAAAGCCGATTCATTTACTATATTGTAATCCATTAACAACCAATTAAATTCTCCGTGCATAGAGCTCGCCCGTTGTGTCAGTGCGCGCTGATGCATTGTTGAAACTATCTGATAGCATTTTTTTGTAAATTATGTCACTAGATTGTTATGCTGCTAAATTATACAACTATACCACTCCAAAGCGCCTGGTTATTTGAGTAAATTACGAGGTGGTAGTAGATATCTTGTGGTAATCCATAATGGGAGAAGGAAATAATCGTCCGCAAAAAGTATAATAATTTTATTAATTATTGCCTTGAGTTAACATTCGGGAAACACTTACCACCCTCAGTGGGTCTCTAGAAAGGAGGAAAAAATGAAAAATTAACATAAAGGGAGCGAAAAGAAATACAGTGAATTTATGTGGATTTAAGTTGGATTAGTCCTACAGGTATTCACGGAGGATTACTCAACGCTCATAGGAGCTAGGAAACGCGTTGGTACATATATATATGGAACAAAAGGGATGCCCCCGAAAATAAAAAGTATATGGTCATCCTCTTTCACACACCATTACACACAACTTTATGTCATTGCAAAGATTTGTACATGCGTATTAACGGCGTATTTTTGGTGAAGTAATAAATTGTTACCTTAATCTTTTCTGTTGTCCAGATGATACGTGGAGGAACATGCGTTCTAGATTGAGCCCTTCTTTCACCCCTAGCAAACTGAAAACAATGTTTCCAATCGTTTCGAAATGTGCCGAGAGGATGACGGACTATCTGAAGCAGAAATACGATGCTCTTCCCATTGCAGGTGAGTAAGAAGATAAAAGTTCAAATTCAATTGAAATGTTGAATTTTAAATCTCTCATTTTGCACAACTCACAATTCTCTTAAAACAGATATGCAATGGAAAATATACAATTATGTAAATTGATACCCTGTCAAAAGATCCGATGCAAAATGTTCATAGAAAAAATCCAAAAATGTTAATGACCAACGTATATCAATTCCCCAGTTATTAAAATGCTCAAAACATTCGGTAATTGAAAACAAAATTCCAAAATCTTTATTACTGAATTGTATAACACATAGAAATGTTCAGAATAAAAAAAATTTAACACAAGTGTAAAGTATGAAATTATTGTTTTATTCATAGAGCTATTCTTGCATATAAGGGTCTACTTTTCAATATAAATCCTACTTATAGCACTGCACTTTCTAAAAGTGTTGTACCAGAAACATCTGTTTTGTGCATGTTTGTTGGTTCCATTTTTCGTCATTGGGTATAAGAAAATAAACTTATCGTAATCATCGGAGGGTCACTCCGAGATCCATTCAAAAAATTTCCAATACAATTTTTACTTTCTCGCCATTAAGAATGTAAGAAGAGAAAGTACTATAATCGTGAGCCGGAAAACGGCGAATTTTCGACAGAAAAAATCTTATTGTTGTCCCCTTGTAAAGAAAATTTGGATACTTCCTTTTCTCAAATGCAATTGATTACTTTCTCTTACACGTGGAGTAGACAGTATCGTTAAAATCCCTGGTTTTTCGAAAATTACAAAATCATTTTTTTAGCGGCTTCCTACAACAATACTGAAGATAGAGATTCCCCCTTAATGAATTTTTTAAAACAGATTTTGAAACAAGGGCATGATCTATATTTCGAAAGTATGTAGGCAGTTAAAACTTTTTTTCAAAATCGCTCCAATTTTTTTTCTTTATTTTCATTATTTTCTTTGTTTAGCATTCCAATCACCAATCACTAATGTGGGTGGACGGGATGAAAATAAGGTAACAATATCACCTGATCTGAATGGAATATATTGGGGGTTGTAAATTGACGTGATTTTTAGGGCAGATTGACATTTCTGCTGAATAGCCACACTAATATATTCGAAATTATTTATATTTAAAAGGTGGCTGGTGATGTGTTACGGAATTTTTTACAAAAATGGCGACCCCACCGCTGCACCGATTACACGTTGTGTCATAGCGATACAGAATATAGGCGAGAATATAAATTTTCATCGAAGGGCAAAGATGGGTTTCCTGAATGCAAGCTACTTATTATGACAAAAGTGGGCTAGCATATGAATACTAGGTTTAACACCGTTTGTATTCCATGAAATGAGACGAAGTGCGGAATGAATGGCACTATTTATATGCACGATTTTATGGATAATATATTTTTATTGGTTGAAGGATGTAGTTTGTGAGAGAAGGAATAATTTGACTTAGTAGTCCGGAGAAGAAATGTTCTACCTGTTGGGAGATAAATTGTCCCACCTGGAAGGGCTGCTCAATGGGCGGGTGTATGGGCTGTTTGAAAACATCTGAATATAGCGGCATTTGGTTTAGTAATGATGGCTGTGAAATTCTACGACGGGAGCAATACGGTTCTTGTTGCATCGAGATAGGGATGGAAGGTGTAAGATGTGGATAGGCTACGGGAGGAGCCCTTGGAGGAGTTAATGAACGTGGATGATGGGGCATCGCTTGCTATGCGAATTGTTGTCGGATGGAGTAGCGGGCTGGGAATGATTTTCTATGGATAATTTTTTGATAAATTTCACAGTCGCGACTAGAGGACCGATGAGCCTTTCCGCAGAGTGAACATTTGGAATCGGTACTAGAACATTCGGCCGTGGCATGCGGCCCTGCACATTTGCCGCAACGAGGAGGATTACCACAGTTATTTTTTGTATGTCCGAATATCTGACAACCTCGACACTGCACTGGCCCAGTATATGAATAATATATGTTCAGAACAGTTCTTTTAGTTCATATATTGCCCTGCTTTCTGATGATTTCGTACGAGTCGCTGCACATTAAGGCCATGGTTTACGATTAGAATCAGTCAGGCTCGTTACTGTACATTCCCGCCTGAGATATGGCATAAAATTCTGGAGACACTCATCATGCAGTATTCAGACCTTTAGATTGCAAAAGAAAGTTATTCGAATAATAAAAAAATGCCATCCACGTGATCCCTTTCATTGAGCTTTAAATTGTACCACTCCCTTGCCTATAAATTTACGAATCTGCAATATTTGTCCAAAGTGAGTGACTTAACGGCAGAAACATATTTTCATGCAATACTGATATTTATAATTACAACACACGACGTAAAAATCACGTTCATCAAGTGTCAGTATCAACAGCTCACTGTCAGAAATCCACATACAATACCTTAACCACTTCTGTAGGTGGTCTGGTAATTACAATTGGTAAAAAAATGTAGGCCCTCGTACATGTTCGTTTTATAACGCCTTGCAAGATGACAATAAACAATTGAAGTCGAAATTGAAGTTTGAAATTGAAGTCGGTTCACAAATTTAAGTTAAAAGTAAAATATTTTTTGTTGCATAACTGTTTCTATACAATTAGAGACTATTAACAAAAAGAAAAAAATAATGTTAATTTTAACAAAACAGTGATATATAATGAATTAGTTTACATTTGTATTGTATACTTTTTTTAAAAGATTTAATATGTTTGCAACAAATAATGTACTTCAGCTTCCGGGTCAATGACCCCATGTTCATCAGGTTTTTGTCCAGTTTCCCTGAACCATTGAGCAAATGCTGAAATGGCCCCTTGTTTTGCTTCTGGACGTAAATGTAGTTTCACTATGCGCACATTTTCTTGAACTCCCCTTTTGCTTGTAATGGTAGGAGTAGAGGTAAGGGCGAGTTACTATTTTGTTAGCAATGCAGAAAAATCATACTCTCAATTCGTTTAGAGATGCAAATAAGTTTTCTATAACTCGGAAATGAAAATGTCTATTTTTTCAAATATTGTTAATCTCGCGATTTTTTAAAATTTATTTTTATTTATTTATTCTAAAATTTCACTCATCCTTCAACAATTTATAGTTAATATGTCAGGAAGGGATTCTGGAACTCAAGGAAACGTGCGCAGATAATCTTCTCCCCCATATGCCACATACAGTTATTACTGTTTTTGGACAAAATCTAAATAAACTATTTTTGCATAATACTCTGACGGCCTTCTCAGGCCACCAAATCTTTCTTAGTTCTGACTCATAGCAAAAAGTATTTTCAGCTACAACCAGTGCTAAAGTTCACCTCCTTTATTGTTACTCTCTCAACTCGATGCGCTCTCGGCGCCCCCGCAACCATACACCTAGCTCTCTCTTATCATTGCAAGTACGTATTACAAGGTAATATAAACAGAAAAACAATTCAAAATGTCTCTGAAATCCAGGACCAAAGGAAAGTCAGATCATCACAGCCAAATTCCGGTGAAAATGGGATATTAGGAAACCTCTTTTGGAAGGCAGCATAATTTGTAGAATTTTCTGGTAAGAAGAAGAAACAATGGAACATGTTTTTAAATGTATGCAACAACAACAAAAAAACAACAACAACAAGATAGATCAAATACTAGATGAAGGAGGAGAGGGAGAGGCCATTTTGAGACTTATAGAAGAAACGAGGAAGGAGGAAGAGTAAATTTTATATAACATTTTTAGTATCTGTATAATATTTTGTATTGTACTCGTATATTTTGTATAACATTTGCATTTTAAGGATGGAAGGCGCGAAAAAAAATAATTCTACCAACACCGTCGCCACCACAACTACTGCTACCCCAATCAGGAGCCCTATCCCTACCTCTACCGCTATAGCTACCACTATCACTATCACTACCTCTACCACTATAACGTCCACTACCACTAGTAAACCAGTGGCTCAGATGTTCGCATAGGTAATAAAACGAGTGCTCAAACAATATATCTTTTATCACTGAAATTTTGTCTCTTTTGAAAATAATAGATTCTACCGAGCAATCCATCACCTGTGACATAAAGGACTTCTGTACCCGCATGGCAAACGATGTGTTTCTAAGCACCAGTATGGGAGTGCAGTGCGACTCCATGCAAAAACCTGAGAATGAAATATACCAAATGGGAAAACTTCTCACGGATTTCAACACGTGGAGAAGTTTGGTGTTTCATGGATACTTGGTAATACCCAAACTGATGAAGGTATGTTGATCAAAAGAATATATATATATATATATATATATATATATATATATATATATATATATATATATATATTAGGCTAAATCGAAAAAACAGATGTCAATGGCTTAGCGAAAAAAGTTAGGTTTCGATGCAAGAACAACTTCGGCATCAATAAAACAGTTTTTAAACATGTTTACGGGAGCTAAAAGCTCCATAAACACCCCATTTTCACCTTATTTCGCTACTTTTAGAAAATAACGAATAAATATAATTTAATGCTCCTTTTATTAACGGAGTTTTGGCTGAGGTGGTACCCGCGTATTTCCGCAACAATTTTATGATGAACAAACAGTAGTTATTTAACTGATACAGTGTGCCAAATTAACCCGAATATGGCCAATTTTACGTTAAAACCATATAAGCAGCCATTTTTCAAATTTGAGAAACCGGGTAACAGCCGAGATGCTCCGATTGTAGCGACGATTAGTAGTGCTTATTGCCGTGCGAAAGGCTACGAAGAGTTACGGACGGTTGCGATATTCTGATCAATTGATTGATTCACGTTTGTGGGCGCGTCGACTACTTAGGTTGTAAGGTAGTGCATGTTTCTATCGAGGGAGGTGGCTAAGATCTCACCCCGCTGGATGGCGAGATCTGTTGTCGAAATACAGGTCCGGCATTTTTCCCCGGACGGGGATTTCCCAAACCAGATATTTCCCGCCAGCGATGCACCGCCCTAGCTGTGACGAGCTCTACGCTCGCGACTGGTCTCCCGACCCGTGTGGTAGTGCATTGCATGTACGTGTGAGTGCGTAAGTACAGGGTAAAGATATGGCAAGGAAGGAAAGATCGAAAGCTGTCCGTGACCCGTTTGTTAGGGTACTGCTCCGGCATTCGCCTGGCGTTGATCGGATAAACCTGCCGAAACTAAACGAAAAACTGCCGATCAAAACAGCCAACCGCGAGAATTCTCCTCCAGGCAGCACGACTGAACTTCACCTAGCTGTTTACCTAGCGTCGAAAACCCTGCCATCGTCGGGTCTCGAACCCCTAGCTCTTCTCGGTCAGATGCACTGCAGTGGCGTCAATTGATTCCCTGAGCCAACTAAGCATGTCCGGTGAATCGGAACTAATCAAACCACATTGCTTATCACAGAGCTGAGACAAAATATGAAGCCCTGTTTGAGGAAAATCTAGTTGCAAGACATCGTCTCTTTCCTTCTGTCGTAGCTGATGACTCTGCCCATACTCGATAGAAAGGCGACGGATTTCTTCGGTGGCCTGGTGCGAGAGGTGACAGCGGAGAGACGGGCGAAGGGGACCATTCGCTCTGACCTGCTGCAATTCCTGATGGACGCTCGTCGTAGGAGAAAATCAGTGCACAGCTGCGAAAGGCGGGACAGCGGAGATAATATAGGTAAGTTGAAAGAATCCGGATTTATTTATTTATTAAATACAATAATATCCACAAACCTAATATTACACTTCTTATTTATAACGCAAGTTATAAGAACAAACAAAATCCATTAAAATTACGAGTAATTTCTAATAATATTTCTGTCACTGCAGTGTTTCAATCCTAAACCTTATATTTTCTTTCTTTAATTTACTAGGCAAGTTATTAAACATCCTAATACTATGACACAACAATGATTTTTTGTTTCCCTTTTAAAATATATTACACGTTTACAAAAAAAACTTCGTCACGTGTAGTGAATATTATTATTATTATTATTATTATTATTATTATAATATTATTATTATTATTAAACTCTTAATATATTCAATAATAATAATAATAATAATAATAATAATAATAATAATAATAATAATAAGGGTATGTTTCTGTATGTTTTTGTGTGTGAGTGTGTATTTAATCCTCATCATGGCACCCCAACCCCACAGGGCTTACAACCTTGGGGTGCAATATGGAATCAGCATTCAAAATCCTGATCCCCGCAACAAAAAAGTAACGTGCACCAACCCCGATGTAATAATAATAATAATAATAATAATAATAATAATAATAATAATAATAAGAAGAAGAAGAAGAAGAAGAAGAAGAAGAAGGAGAATATTTATTATGGCAAATGAGCTTACTCTCAGTGGTAGTTAAGCAAACAAAAATACATTCGACTTCTGTTGGAGTGAACTCGGATATAGTGAACTTAAGTCACTGGTCCCGTTTAACTTAAGCATAATAAAATTAGGTTATTGTAAACCTGATCCTCGGTTATATTATTAAACGACCTGAAAATTAATTCCCTCTTGGAAAATAATATATTGCCTCAGTGCCACACATTCCAACAGTAAGGAGCTTGAAAATTCGTTTGTGCTGTAAATATTAAATAGTAATTATTTGCTGATATCGTAAATAAAGCAATTGATATATATATATATATATATATATATATATATATATATATATATATAGAGAGAGAGAGAGAGAGAGAGAGAGAGAGAGAGATAGATAGATAGATACATAGTTATTTAAAAAATCAAGCACATTGATAATTTCTTTAAGATGATATACTTACGAGTACATATCACGAGCGAAAGTAATTTATTTCTGTTTCGCAAATGAATATGTCTATTTTGCAATGAATACACTGCCCAGAAAGTAAAGTTCATTACAGTCTTAAAAGAAACTAGAACACAGAATGTAAATTAAATGAAAGTGGGGTTTGTGTTTCAGAACTGACCGATGAAGATATGGTGTCGCAGGTGGTAATTTTTCTTTTTGCTGGTTTCGAGACACTATCCACTGCGCTATCTTTTACTCTATATGCTTTGTCTCATCACCATGATGTTCAAACTCGTTTACAGGTCGAAATAGACCAAGTTATGACCAAAACTAATGGAAAATTTACTTACAAAGCAATACAGAGGATGAAGTATCTTGATAGTGTTATTAAAGGTAAGTTTCTCTTGAGTACTCAAGTTTTAATAAGAATTATGAAAATAAATCATTACTGTTCTTCTCATTAGAAGTAAGGAGATAGAGATAGAGAGAGAGAGAGAGAGAGAGAGAGAGAGAGAGAGAGAATGAGAGAGAATGAGAGAGAGAAAGAGAGAGAGAGAGATATGAAACTGCGTGTTTACAACAAAAACAATAAACTATTATTTTGAATTATTATTCCTTTCCCACGGTAAAATGTAACACTTCAACATTGATTAGCAGTATTTTTTTTGAATGTTAGAGAAAACGTATCCATCTTCATAATTATTTCAAATGTGATTTAAATATTTCACATTACTTACTTATCGTGTATAGACCCCCTACAATGAACGCAGTTTATTTAAACACCCTTAATTCCCCTATTCTGGCTATTCACAATACCCTGCAATGCATTACAGAATCGCTGCGAATGTATCCACCGGCAGTAGAAACCGCGCGGTTCTGCAGCGCTGATACAACAATAACGTCTGCGTCAGGTGCCATCGTTTTTCCGAAAGGCAGTGATATCTTAATACCTATTATGGGTTTGCACTACGATCCTCAATACTGGGAAGATCCAAACAAATTCAACCCTGATCGGTTTAATGAAGATAATCAACGAAAGATCCAACATTTTACCTACATGCCTTTTGGTGCTGGACCTCGCATGTGCATTGGTGAGTAAATTTGAGGCATAGTCAGATATACAATGGAATTTTTGTGCAAATAACTATTGATCCAGTTATCAGGTTCCTTCGGAAGTGCAATACTCGCGGAGGAGTGCACAAAAGAGGCACATTACTGGCGACCTTAGTCATCTATAAAGGCTGTAAATTGTTGTCTCATCCAAGAATCTATCGTTCTTTCCTATGCTGTAGGTGAGCCTGTGTGAGGAAGCAAAGCTCTAGATTTGGTGAGGGATTAGAAATCTTCACCGGTTTTATGAATCTTAGCTGCATCTACATTGTTAGTGCCAAAGCTGTAGCGTTTGATCCTCCCCGCCCTCACAATTCACTTAGGCGCTCACCACTTGGGGTCAGATATGCCATGCCTGCGACCGCCTCTCAGGGGAAGTTGAGTAGGGACACATGCCGGCTGCGGAACAATTAGTACGACTTCTTTCTTGACCAACCTTAGAACTATTATTAGTTTATGATTGGCTAAGCACCCCATGCAGTGAAAACCACGGGTGAGAAGATCTGTTGGAATTAACAATTAGGCGATAATGGATCTCAATCGGAGGGACTTGCACTGTGGAAAGGGATGAAATCCGGATGTAGTGGTTGCATCCAATTAGGGGGTCTTAAAATCTTTTAATACACTGAAAAATACAACTTAGTAGTTTCTTAATTGACCTCAGCTGAGGATCTTGTACTAGCATTGGTAGCCAACGTTTAGATCGTCATGTCGCCTCCTTTTTCAGGACAAAATCCAAAGGTCGCAGAATGATGACCCAAACGTCTCCCAAACTTTTATGAATTTTCTAACTCGGGCCACGAAGCCTATGTTTTGAGTTATGATATAGCTAAAGCATCCAGCCTTATCGGCTGAGGAGGCTCAGTTCAACAACTGTTGTCACTGCAGCGTCCTTGACCTGGAGGACCTAGGGTTCGAGAGCGGATTTTCGTCACTATCTAGAAAACTAGGACGAATCCAAGCGGTCTGGAGTAAATCATAGAGAGAGGCTGCTCTTACCGTGTTTTCTCCTCTCCCTCTACACACATCTATATTGACAAACCTCTCACTACCACACATGCCGATCTCACTTTGTAAGCGAGGAAGGAACCTCGACACATCCCGAAATATAACGTGCGCTACACTTACGGGATCAACAACCACAACCTTTTCCTCGCTCGGAAATACGCTATATACTCCTATTTAATTGCAGTGACCCTTGAAGGTCACTAGCTGAATGGAGAGGGAGACATTCAACCAATAGGGGGCTTCGTCTCGACATAAATTTTCGGTACTGAAGCTCCTTATTGAATGACAGTGACTCGCTCCCCTTCCAGCTCGTGGCGTCGAAGAAACACCACATTTAAACGGAGAATAGTCATGGCTGGCGTCCTGATGGGCGCGTGGTGTTGCAGGGGAGCGGTTGGCGCTGCTGGAGATGAAGATGGCGCTGGTGCATCTGCTGGCGCGGTTCGAGCTGTTGCCCAGCGCGCGCAGCCCGTACCCGGCGCGCTTCCAGGCGTGCTTCAACCTGACGCCCGAGGGCGGCTTCTGGTGCCGCGCGCGCCCGCGGCCCCCAAGGCCACTCGGCCGGCAGCGCCCCTCGGAGGCAGGCCAGCTACCAGCACCGGCTTAGTCGGCGGGACGTGCTCGGGAGACAAGCTTAAGCCTGTTTTACACGGTCATTTTAGCATCCTTTTTTCATCATTTTTCTGTACAGTAAATGGATGGAAGAAGGACGTTCGTTTCTACGCAGTATGTTTCGGTGCCGAAACTGGATGAGTGTTTTACACGGACATTTCTGTCTTTGTACGTAATCATGAAGAAAACACTTCCTCCGGACGTCGCATACAGCGCTGAAGTTCAAACATTTGAACATCGCATCTGTGGTAACAAATTAAGTTAGGCTAGGTCAGGACTGAGCTCGGATGCGACAGTATTAGAATACAGTGCATAATTTATTTCTCTTTACATAACCACTTCACATTATAATTCAACACATTAGAACGCTCTCAGGCAACTACAAAGTTATCACATCGCTCCACACGCATATCAAACTAGAGAAACTTCCGAGAAGTGCCGCCAGGAGCGCGGTAGTCAAACTGGATGAAATCTGTACCGAAAAATGAAGCATGCGTCATTTTTTCGTACAAATTACATCCAGTCTGGCCTGTATCTTTTCTGTACCGGCGAAAAATGATGAAAAAATGATCGTGTAAAACAGGCTTAACTCTGCTTAATGTAATGCGTTCTTAAGAAGGCAGGGGAGCTACTAACATCTCTTCCTCTTCTTCTTCAACTGTAAGGGTTAGGACTGGTGAGCTGTTCAGTCCTCAGTATGGATCACTCCACCTCACAAGGTTTATTGGCTTTCCACATCTAACGCGTTGGGTCTTATATATATTAGACATTTGTTGGAATTTTATCTAATTCCGTATCTGCATCTCATTCTTAAACATGACAATCTGAAGTCGAAATACTTAGCTACTAACACCTCTTCGTTTTCTTCTTCAACAGTAAGGGTTAGGACTGGTGAGATGCTCCATCCTCAGTATGGATCACTCCATCTTACAAGGTTTATTGGCTTCACACATCCACCTCATTGGATCTTACATTTTTGGTTTCTTCAGGTATTGTTGGAATTTTATCTAATTCCGTAGCTACATCTCATTCTTAAACATGACAAGTTGAAGTCGAAATACTTAGTTACTAACACCTCTTCCTTTTCTTCTTCAACTGTAACGGTTAGGACTGGTGAGCTGTTCAGTCCTCAGTATGGATCACTCTAAAGGTTTCAGTCAGTGGGTATTATTGCTTTGATTAACATCCGCTCACATTGATTAACTTCAGTTGTGTTCATTTGTATTCTGTGTATGAATTTCTGTATTATTATTGTTATTATTAGCAGTAATATTATTATTTTTATTATTATTTATATAATCTATACCTCATGTTTCATAATTCATTTAAGTATGTAGATGTCAATACAGTTTAGGCAATGAAATAAAACAGAAACATTACAAACATTTTTTGCCATGTGTCACTATGTAATGTGTGAGTAAACGGAACAAAGCATTGCTTTATTAACAATCAAAATTTTATTATTATTAACTAAAACAATTAATAATTTGTGTTGATGAAAGTAGCAAAGTAGTAATCGATAAGACAATAGAAACGCAATCAGATGAATGGAGAAATGTGTTGACGATGGACGTGCTCAGTCTGTTTTTCAAGAGTTGAAGTCCGGCTCCAGATAATAACCAATCAACGCATGAATTCGGTAGTGCAGAAAGAAGATATAAAAAAGGAACGCCAAGGGGGTCAAGCCTTCGTAGACTACGAAAGTAAAGAGGTCAGGTTGGTAACAGATGGGGTCAAGACGTCACATAGCTTAAATGATAAGTATAAATGTCTACGCGTGGATGCTGTACTTTGTCGTTTATGCCGAGGAGGCTACCATCGTGTTTGAATGTCCGTGCTTCTACAACTATTTCACTTATGTCTGTCCTACTCAATACTCACTAAGTGAGTCGTGAATTAACCGGCTATTACAGCACTTCTTGTGTTATTACTTCTGATAAGACATGAACATGGTCATAAATATGTTGAAGGAATAGGAAATAATGAATGAAGTAATTTTCATAGTTTGGAAAGGTGAGCAATTTGAGTACGGCGGAAATATGATACGGCGTCATGTAATGTATGAAATGAACTACTGCATTGTCATTTATTGTATTTTTTGTAATTGGTCTAATCCTAAGATCTCTTTTGGACAGGTGTGTACTGCCCATACAACACATTCATTCCTTTATTTTAGTTTTTTTGGTTTAGCTAACGAGGGAAAAAATTGAAATTTGAGTACATTTATTAACAAATTACCAAAGAATAGTAATATAAGAAATTTGAAATAAGAACGGTAGATTTCATAATTTTTTATGTACTATTTTCAGTTGTTTTGTAAACCTTTTCCTATTCATAATTTTCCGTAATATGTTCCCACTAATATTATCGAAGACTTTCTCATTATCTAGAAATAGAAAATGCATTGCTAAGTCAAATTTTCTTCTCTTTTGAATTGTTGTTTGCAACTAACACTAATTAACAATTAAAAAATTAATGTATCTTAATAACTTATTATTTTATAGGACATTCATATCACACAAATATAATAAACGTACATATATTTACATTAATTTGAATAGACTGCCATTATCTGTCGCAGTTGTCTTTTACTCAGAATAACCTAAAAATCTCTAATATGTTAATCAACATTACATACTAATGGCTATTCAGTTTTATATCCTTACCTTTACTCAAGGCTATGATTGGAATCGAGGAATGACGTAGTATTCACTCTTCGGATAACCAAAGGAATACTCAATGTTTTTTAGTACTTGACGATAAAACTTAATCTTTCACGTTTACATTCGTATTATCATGGACCTGATGAGGGTCTTCAATAACTTTTTTTTTGTACATAGATTTCAAAGTATAAGACTGGTAAGTATAAGTATTGGTATATAGTGATATTATATCAAAGGTTTTCATGTTCATTTGTTTTACTTGGCAATATTTCGACTTATGAGGGCAGTTCCATTACAAAAAAATGAATTGCTCTTGAAATAATCTTAGTATAATTTACTGGCACTTTTTCACAGAAAATATTTGATTTTCCGAAAAACAAGTCATTTGAAGCACTTTCACCCACTATTACACTAAATACAATAGTGATAACTAATTGCTGGAAATGTGCATATTAATGGTGGGAGAAATCTTTAAAAATTACATTTGTGTAATTTTCCAAAAAACACTGAAATTAAGTTTACATCATATTAAAAAAATGCAATTAGCATTTTGAAGAGAAAAGTTTGAAGGAAAAATTTGGAACCGTTTTTGAGAAAAGGCATTTGAGCGTTTTTGTAAATGCGAAATTTTGAGGTAGTTTTGACAGAAAACGGTCGAGTTTTTGAGAAGCTTTATGTGACATTTAAAGCACATGTATTAATAAATGTAATAATGTGAACAAATTGCTACTAATATAAATATTAATGACGTGAGAGACAAGTCAAAAAAATTACATTTTTATACTTTTTTAAAAACAAAAGAATAGATAACTTTGAGATAACTTTTATTTGCCATTTTTATTTTTTCGGGTGGGGTGGGGGGAACGTTTCAGCATTGTTCCGGGTCCAAAATTATCTAGCTTGTCCGGCACTGTTGACGAGAAGGGCGGCATTTTCTGTCTTGTTCACATCAGGTAAGACAGTCTTCCTCCCGATTTATTTCACGAAATGTAGAAAACCTGCCATGAATAGATACATCGGTAAAATAATCTTGAAAACTTGTCCACACAGTTTTTTGGGGTCGACATTTACGGACACAGATTTTTTTCAGAATTCTCAAATTCCATAGTGGCGGATCTAAGATGGTGGATTGAAAAGAAACTGAAAATATTTTTAAAGGTGAGCTATTTGAAGAGTAGAATCATAGATGGACAGTTCTTTACAAAACTTCATTCGGCGGATTAAGGATTAAGGAGGGGTAAGGTTCCGGATATGGACAGAGTGCACGACGAATGGTGAATTTTGCTCTACCATTCTTAGGAGATTATTGTTGCAACTGTATCATCAGTGCCTAAAAATCAGATATTTTCCAACTCAATAGACAACGGCAAAAGTGGCTCCTAAGGAACAAAACTGATAGAGATCCGCCTGCCTCAAAGGCAATATACCCACAGCTCTGTTGCATTTCTTGAAAAAGTGCTGAATATGATGCCCATTACTAATGTGCAGGTTCACATTAAAGCAAAAGGCGACTTTTCGCCAATTCCGTTTGGGTTTAGATCCAAACTATCAGGAAAAGATGTATCAGTAACTTCATTGCTTCACGTGCTTCCAAATAAAAATGATTTGAAGTATTAACGTGTGATTTTTGTGGACATTAAAAGGGCATTTGACAATGCCATTCATACCATTTTTACGGCAAGTATTAAAAGTGTACTGACAAATTCCTAAAGATCTATACAGACTTTATCAAGGGTTCTTCATGATCACGGAGGCTACGATCTAAGACACTAGTTCCTAAGTTAAGCATGAACTGACGATAGAATCTCCGCAAGGGGTCCAATTGTGAACTCATTTATTGGAACATGACAATTGAGAATCTGTTGCGCAAGCTGACCGAGAAGGGAATGGGAGAAGTGGCATTTGCTTGTGACCTTGCCCTGGTTATTCGGGGCAAGTCACGAGAAGATGCCACCTAAAGAGAGGATGCAGCCTGGATGGCAGAAAAGTGTAAAATGTAGAAGCTCGAAGTATGGGAAGAAAAGACGAGATTTATGTTCATGTTAAAAAGAACCAGATAGCACCTGAAAGAAAGTTACCGTCAAACATCGCCCTTCAATTATTACATTCAAAGTTAGAAGATTAAAGCTATACAGATTCAAAAGTATCAGGGGGTATTGATCCACAGTTGAAGTACAACACACACACACACACACACACACACACATTTCCTGCGTGTGTCAAAAAAGGAACTAGCCTGTTTACGAAGCTGGAGTATTTCTGGCGTAACAAGACATACTACGTTTTATGACTAAAGCCTTAGAGAATCTGTGAGGGCGCCTTCATATGGATGATCATCTGCATCTGTTGGGTGCATCTGCATCTGCAATGTGCATCTGCTTGGGTTAATGAAGTCAATAAATTGTTAATCAAAAAAGAACTTCAAGGAGCACTGCTTCCTCCACAGAGGCACTACAGATGACCTCTCGGGAACTACCAATGAATTTGCCGGAGCAACGTATGGACGCCAAGTACAAGATTTGGAAGGGTAAGCTCGAATTCGTTCTTGATCAAGAAGATACCCTGCATTGGTTAACGGATTAATATAAAATACAAATGCTAAAGCAATTGATGTGTGGCAGCTCAGAAAGGAAAATGAGCTATGCTTTTCTACCAAAAGTAAAAGCAAAAACCGTCTATATAAGCATTTTAGGACGTTAGAGCAATTGCCCTGTTGATTAATGGGCAGCATCCCTTTAAATAGCAATTATGTACATCTAATTTCACCAAGGTCCGATCAATGTAAGTTGGTGATTGACGGTTGTGGGTGACGTAAGGAGGCCTCTCCCGTTTTCATGGAATCCGCAAATCAGAGACTGAAAACGTGCCGAGTCAGGTCGCTAAGTAGCCACTGACGAACCGTAAACAAATGAGCAACGTGCAGCGAATCTTCCCTCCCGCCTGCCGCGTTTCTGCCTTCGCCGCGCGCTCATCCTGTTCTTTTTTAATTTTAACATTTATTTTCACTGAAGTGGAAAGGCTAGTGAATGAGGGAGTAACCAATGCACCAGCGGCAGAACGGCAGAATATCTGTGAACATACCAAAAAAGTGATTACAGATTCTTGGGAGAACGTAATCGTGATTGAAAACGACGTTGAAGAACAATTAGCTGATGGTCAATGAGTGATGGTCTTTCAGACATTGGCTATGACAATGAAAGTGACAGGGACTCAGATATTATTGGCGTATTTCCCATCGCCATATAAATTAGTGTTATTAATTTAAATACGAAACCTGTTTTACATAAAAAGCTTTATACAATATGAGTCTCTGATTTGGTTATTTTTATAAGTAGAGACCGGATTTTAATGTAATTACATTTTTTTTTGTTCTTCTACATACCGATCCCAAATTTGTAACCTTGGCGAATCGCCGTCGTCCTAACACAATGTCAATTTTTTTGTTACTTAGTTTTTACATATTCAGTAGAATATTACATATTTGACATATTTTGTTATTTTCACAAAATCTTTTTTTATTCTATCAATTTTCTTAAATTCTATTACTATTTTTTTAAAAGAAGTATTCCCAAAAAATCGGCATTTCCCCTACATTGTTACTGTTGCTGTCTACTCCAGGTCTCCTACATGAAGGCGCGTGATGTTCTCACAGTCCGGCGGCACCTGTCTCAGTTACCTCAGGGGCGGGAGGTGCGCGTCAGCGCCTGAGATCATTTTCACCCTTTGCTGTGAAAAGTATCACTGACGTGTGGATCGTGACCTTAAACCTTAATTTTTTTAAGAAACATTGGCGGTCGCCGACGTTTAACATTCAATGAGAGTTCATGCTGCAGTGATTGTTTGCTGGTCGTAGTTATCGCCAGTCTGTGTGATGAATGATGTTAATATATTTTTATTTTGCGTCTAGTCAGAATACGGACCTGGAAAGCAATAGATGAAATTTCTACCACTGACGGAAAAGTTGTGCGCTGTAAAGTGTGCAATGTGTGTTATATTGTTTTTAAAATTTGTTTAGGAAACTTTTTAGCACAGTAACTTAGTATTATGTAAATGTCTTTTCAAAGTAGTGATTTTAATATTACATATTATATTCAATTTTACATATTTATAACATTGTTTTACTGTTTTTATTACACATTTATGTACATTTTTTTTGACATTTCATACTACATATTTTTCCGGACTCTATTTATAAGTATTTATTTTAAGTGTTGATTTGTCGTATCCCGGGAACACGTGGTCAGTAATACACAACCTGGCTGTCATCGCCTTCCACCACTCGCAACTATCAATCACCTACTTCATTTAATCGGCCTCTTAATTCCCCCTTAAGTGAGTGTGGAGAGAAGAAGAAGCAATGAATCTCCTCTGTCAATCTCCTACTTTGGATAAGTTACGCATTGAAGTAGAGGGTAAGGTATGCAAGAGGTTAAGATTGATCTCCCGCACTTGATTTAAATTAAACGATATTACAATGAATTGGAAACAATGGGGCACAAAACAGTTGTAGTGTAAGGTTGCAATATTTGAGATGTATAATGCGATATTCTATAAAATAATGCTAGACCGGAAGGCAAATGAGATTATTTAAAACACAGATTTATTATCAATACTAGACGTACGTAACAGCAAAACTGTTGAAAAAAACACACACAAAAAATCCAGAAAATAGCAGGCCCACTGCAGGTAAATAACAGATCGCGCAGAATTCACTCTCGATCGCATGCAATCGTATGTAATGGATGGATGCTAACGTAACAACGTATGGATACTATGCAATAAATTAAATATTTTAACAAAAAACAGTACACTTACAATTATTTATATGCTAATAATATCAAAAAAGACATCTCTCACACGGCCTGAGGCTACATAATTTACCGTCAATTTACGCATATATTCGAAATTATATTCCCGAAAATGTAATATATTTCATTTCCATTTGAACGTCCGACTACCGGCGCGGCGCGCGTCAACTCCGCGCCAGGCCACGGGGGCAGACGAGCAGTGGCGACCTTGAGCGGTGCAGTGCGGCCCGGACGTGACAACCGCCCGCTGCGTGGGAGAGATAGAGCCGGCGTGTGAGCGCGGGCGGGCGGGGCGGGCGGAGGGGAAAAAAACAACCACAGGCTGGATAGAGGGAGCCGCGGCGGGGCGCTCAATGGCGTCCCGCAGCTGTGGGCGCCGGCGCGAGGCGCCCGCCGACTGGAAAAGACGCCAGACCGGCGACGCACGGGCGACGGAAGGCGGTAGCTGCAGGACACAGGTCGCGCGGGAGGGGGGGCGTGGGCCCAGCGGACAGCTCACGTGAGTTAATGGCGGCAACGACTGATCACGCCGACCGGGGATTTCACTCAGGGAAGTGGTTTTGCTATCAACACACGCCGTCCATTCGTTTCTCTAAATTCAGCGTTCTCTTTTCGTTAAGTTTTCCGAACGATCTATGAAACCACACGAAGGATATAGTTTAAATTAATTATCCTTAAAAGAACGCTCACGTGAGCTAATGCGCAACGACCTTGACACGCGCGCGGGGATTCACTCAGGGGAAGTGTTTGCTTATCAACACACGCCCGGTTCCATGTCTTTTCCTAAATTCAGCGTTCTTTTCGTTAAGTTTTCGACGATCTATGAACCACACGAAGGGATAGAGTTTAAATTAAATAATCCTTAAATAGAACCGCTTCGTGAGTAATGCGCAACGAACCTGATCACGCGCGCACGGGGATTCACTCAGGGAATGGTTTGCTATCAAACACACGCCCGGTCCATTCTTTTCCTAAAATCAGCGTTTCTTTTTCGTTACAGTATTCGACGATCAATATGAAACCACACGAAGGGATATAGTTTAATTAAATTATCCTAAATAGAACGCTCACGTTTGAGTAATGCGCAACGACCTGATCCACGCGCGACGGGATTCACTCAGCGGAAGTGTTTGCCTATCACAACACGCCGCGTCCATTTGTGTTTCCTAAATTCAGTCGTTTTCTCTTCGTGTAAGTTGTTTCGAACGATCTAGAAACCACACGATTAAGGGATAGAGTTTAAATTAATTATCCTTAAATAGAACGCTCACGTGAGTTAATGCGCACCGACCGTGATCACGGCGCGACGGGATTCACTCAGGAAGTGTTTGCTATCACACACGCCCGGTCCCATTCTTTCGCTATAATCAGCGTTCTTTTCGTTAAGTTTCGACGATCTATGAAACACACGGAAGGGGATATAGTTTAAATTAAATTATCCTTTAATTAGAACGCTCACTGTGAGTAATGCGCAACGAACCTGATCACGCGCGGACGGTGGATTTCACTCAAGGAAGTGTTTTGCTATCCAACAACACGCCCCGGTCCCCCCCCATTCTTTTTCCCTAAATCAGCGTTTTCTTTTCGTTACGTTTTTCGACGATCTATGAAACCACACGAAGGATAATAGTTTAAATTAAATATATGCCTTAAAATAGAACGCTCAACGTGAGTAAATGCGCAACGACCTGATCCACGCGCGACGGGATTCACTTCGGGGAAGTGTTTTGCTATCAACACACGTTCCGGTCCATTCTTTTCCTAAATTCAAGTTTTCTTTTCGTTAGCTTTTCGACGATCTTGGAAACCACACGAAGGGATAGAGTTTAAATTAAATTATCCTTAAATAGAACTGCTCACGTGAGTAATGCGCAAAACGACCTGATCACGCGCGACGGGGATTCACTCAGGGAAGTGTTTGCTATCAACACACGCCCGTTCCATTCTTTTCCTAAATTCAGTGTATCTTTTCGTTAAGTTTTCGACGATCTATGTAACCACACGGAGGGATATAGTTCAAATTAAATTATCCTTAAATAGAACGATAACATATGCCGTCCATGTTAAACAGTGTGAGGATGCAATGAGAGTTTTGTTTCTCTAGTAAAATTTTCGTAAACAGAACGAGCTTGTTTTCAAACAAATGCATTCATTATTATTAAATTATAGCAAGATACCAACGAGCGTTGTTGACCACATTTTACAATGAGAGATATTTGCCTGAGATACAAATATAAATTTCAATCAGCATACAAGCTACAGATTTGATTTGATGGTATATCCAAACACCTATATTGAAATATTGCATTTTCTGTGCTACTAACACCTTAGCTAGTAGTAGAAACGTGCAATTCAACCAAGAAGTGATCAACGCACTTTTGCCAGCACAGCATTGACAAAACTATATGCATTCGTTTGGCTAATCATATCCATACAGTAATTAGAATATATGCAATTAACATCAAAATAATTACGAAAAATCTGGCTCCTCACTCATGACTTCCCTTTCGTCGTAAGATAACAGCATAAGAGAGCATTTCATTGTTGTTCCTTTCATTCAATAAGCAGTCGATTTTTTAGGGATCAGACGATATTAAATGATATGTAACATACCTTACGAGCATTCTGAGGAGTAATTTTTATATATATATATATATATATATATATATATATATATATATATATATATATATATATATATAAAATCTGCTGCGAAATTCATCGCAAACGGAAGTACTGGATCTCGGTCTAGGAGTGACACCACCACCAGTTGAAATTAATAAATCAGCTGTGTCGTATCACTGCCAACATCTCGACGTTTGACAACAATTAGCTTCTTAAATATCGATGCCAATTATCGCGATATTTCTGTTAAGCTTTGCAGTTTGCTTAAACAGAAACACATCAATAATTGAGAATACAAATTGAGTAAAAATTAAAAAAGCGAGTGTGTAAAAATATAATTTATTTTAGCATATTCAATAGTAAATTGTAATTAAAATTAAATTTTTCATATTATTCATTCCATTTTTTGTTGTGGCCCGTAATTGTTGTGAAACCTATATATTTCATTAATTTCAAGCAGAAATTACTCATAAACTACTTATTTTTTCAAAACATGTACCTCATCTTTTTTAAAGAGCTTATTGTGTACAACAGACTTTGTCTGAGGCAAAAATCTCTTATCTTCAATTTTGTAGTTCTGAATACTTTTTTTCGATAAAAACGAGCAAATACCGAAAATGAGACTAGCGCCACAATTCTTACCGTTCCTTATTACATATGTGGAGAAAATTTAAAGAAAAAATTTTGAGCAGTTTTTGAGACTTTTTTGTGAATTTCAATCGCAAAATACGTAGAAACTACTCATATTTTCAAATCATTTTACACTATCTTTTTTGAAGAACTAATTTTTTACAACAGAGTTTGTCTGAACCGAAAACCTCTCATCTTCGATTTCGTAGTTTTTTTGTTTGTTTTTTAATTTTAAAAAACTCAGCAATACCCGAAAATGGGAATAGCACCATATTTTGTACCCTCTCATTGCATAAGTGAAGAAAATTTAAAGAAAATGTTTGGAACGATTTTTGAGAAGAAAATCCTACGTTTCAATCCCAAATAACGCAAAATTTACTCGTTTTGAATATGAATTTCTGATATACGGAGTGTAAAGAAACACGTTCAAGGATACTACAATCTACAAATTATTTCTTCTGCTAAATCAATGTTTTGCATTTAAAATTAAGCGGTTCAAAGACACTGAAGTACTAGAAAAAATACAGTAACACTGCTGAACATGAAGGTTCGACAGGGAGACAGATATAGGAGCTAGACGTAATAGATATGAACAAAAAGGGCCCGAAAAAGATTTCAAAAAGTTTCTGAATGGGAAGTTATTTATTATTAATTAATATAAACGCGAACAATAGAGAATAAAAAATAAACGTAAATACAAATATATTATAGATAAAACTGAGAAGCCTAGTAATTTCATACATTATATTCAAATCATAAAAGCAATTAAAAAATCTGAAATAAATATTTTTTTACGTAATTAGTATAATGCTTTTCTTTTTGAACGTTTAATGTTCTGCTATTTTTCAGGATGTGGCAGGCGGCGTTAACTGCGGTGACCAACGCCACTCTGGTCGATTGGGCCCTTCTTCTCTCAGGGCTTCTGCTGCTTGTGTACATCGCGGGAACGTGGAACTACGACTATTTCCGAAAGCAAGGAATCGCGTCCACTCAACCGAAATGGCCGTTCCTGGGCGACAATTCATCGGCATTTCTTGGACTACAGTCTTTCCAAGACCTCATCAGAGATAGCTACAATGACGGTGATGGCCACCCAGTGTACGGAATGTTCGAATTTACTAAACCGACGTTCATGATTCGTGATCCAGAACTGTTGAAAATTGTTGCTGTGAAAGAATTTGATTTCTTCATGAATCATAGAACCATTCAAAGTGAGAAAGCGGACCCAGTTTTTGGGAGGAATTTGGTCAATCTTAAAGGTAAGCACGGATGTTCTTATATCTGTCCAGAAATATTATTTCTCTTTACACACGTGTAACGAGAAAATAGTTGAACATTTTACTCACGACCTTATTCAACTTATTGTTTTCTTAAGCGCCTGTCGGCGAATCTGTTGGCGTGAACTTTCATACAAAAATGTTCAGGGATATAATTTGCAGGAGCAGTACTCTGGCATACGGGTCACAGACCGCACGCGATCTTTCCTTCCCCTTATTTGTTCGATCCTCACCCCTTACACTTACATGCACTACATTATCACACTTGTCGGGAGATGAGAGCTTGTCTCGGCTGAGGCAGTGCCACGCTGATAGGAGATACCTGGCTAAGGAAAATCCCCGCAAGTCAACATAGGTCGGCACAGGATCTTGCCAACCAGCGGGGAATATCACTGACATCTCCAGCGATACAACAGCCATGATAACTAAACCAACGAGACTAATGACCTTAGCTGTAAACGCGCGCAGAATCACCAATCAATCAACCAACCTGAATGAATGTGTTTAGATCAGCCTTGGAGGGACATGAGAGCAACGCTGAGTCCCGCATTCACCACCAGCAAAATGAAGGCCATGTTCCCGCTGATTTCGGACTGTGCAGATCGGATGGCTCAGCATCTCCGACAGGAATACTTAAAGAGCCCCGAAGGTGAGATTAAAATACACTAAGTGTAAATGCACTTCTTCAACATAACACAACAAATGTTTTCTGAATATTTCATACAATGTGTTTCTAATTTTTGGTAATGTTAAATCTATTTCTATTGATCTTCAAATTACGTAAATGGTGTTAACAATTTGATACTCTTTATCTACGTTACATGAAACTGACAAAATAAAATGAAAGTATTTTTGTCATACGCGGCGAAATTAATTCAAATGTGGCGCCGTTCTTGGAATTCAATCATTTTTGATAATCCTTTGTACCTAATTAAGAGCAAAGTGCATATATTTCAAACTTCGCGCCTTGGAGATAGTATTCCCCCCCCAAACCGACAGACACCTTCCAAAGGGGAAGGGAATTGATTTTTCCAATGAAACTCTTTGGAACAAATTTTTGAACTGCTTTTAAAGATGACCGTACGATCGCGCCACCTCCCCGGCACCACACAGGCAGCACAGGGATTTGTCGCCAAGTTCTCAGAAATCAGCGTTTTCCACATAAGATCCGACAGAATCATATTGTTGGATCAAAGAAGCCGAGCGGTTTTACAACGGAGCGCCTCACCAGTGTAGATGTTATGTAATACGCACGTGTTGACTGCACTGAAGGTTCTATTATTACGTATACTTCGGTTTTTATTTTTTGGAGCGTGAGACCTTACCTTCAGGAAACCGGTGTGGGAGTGTAGATGCGGGAATTTTATTTGAAGGATATACAGTGCATGGCCAAAACAGTCTCCTATAATGTCCTTCGTAATGGACATACCCGAACAACGTTGGGCTCGAAGTCCTTACCGCTGTAATTTTCAGAGAAAAGACGCCATGTAGATGATTGCAGTGTTAATATGTAGAAATAATAACAATTCAGTAAATGAGTGGGGAATGCAGAACGATGTGTTCGATGTGTTCAGCTCTTATATTAGAATCAAAATTTGTATTTCGAAGTTGACATATGAGAAGGAAGGCTGTGGATAAGAGTTTGACAACATGCGAAAATCGCAGTGTGATTAGTGCCATTACATTTTATGTAGGAACTAATAGAAAATAATTTATAATTAGTTTGTCATCTTCTTCTTAACTTTGACTATTTATTTCATAATGTTTCTGCTGATTAATTTATTGTCTGTGTGTACAACTGCCTATAATGGAGGATAAACAAATCGAGAGAAAAAATCGTGAAACTTTTGCTTTACAGTATTTTAAGCTTGTTTCATATCTTAAAAATCATGATTTGCTAATTGCGAAATGATCACCGATTCCATCTGCGAATATTCTTAGCATTCTCCTCTGTGCAGGTGCCCAGCAGAAGCCTCTTCCCACTGACATGAAGAATCTATTCAGCCGAATGGCCACGGATGTGATAGCTACTGCTGCATTTGGAGTGAGCTGTGATTCTTTGAAGCAGCCTGACAACGAATTCTACGAAATGGGAAAAGCCTTGACCACCTTCAACGCTAAAGGAATTCTAAAGTTTCTAGGATTCATGCTAGTCCCAAAGTTGATGGAGGTTTGTAACTGATAGCGCGTATACCGGCGAAGGGAAACATGAAATACGCTGTGACGGATTTACAAAAGACTTCCTGAAAACGAAAATACCTTAAATTAATGGCAAATAAAATTAATATTCATTCATATTTTTATTTTATTCGTAAGTTTTAGAATTTATATTTTGTTAGTTTCTAAAATTTCATTCATTTCACATTGCTAATAGTGTAACCCCCAGAATTGTGAGAGACCGTAAAAAACAAATTTTGGAAATATGGGAAACTTGAAAGTTCTTTATATTATTTTTTTTTATTCTAATGATTTATATACTATTTTTTGAATGATATGTATTTTTTTATATATCTTAAATTTCTTCTAAGAACTGACGTACGTCAGTCTCACGAAGAAAGTTACCCGAGTGTGAAAAGTTATCCATGCAAATATTTTGCCTTTTACTTTCTTGCTACTGCTTATGCAGTATAGAGAAAGATACGTAATGCTGTAGAACAACTGCGAATTATCTGCAGAAAAACTCATATTACAGGGCCCTGGTAACGAAAAAGCGGATAAATCTAGTTGCTAAAAATAGATAAAAATTCCAGTAACACGTGGTGTAGACAGACCCCACGTTTTGTGGGTCCTTGATACCGAAAAATCTATTGGCGGCAAACCGTCAATAACTACTAAAAAAAAAGCACGAGCTACGTCTGGATTTGTCCCAAGGAGGGCTGGTAATCGTGCATTAGAGGTTAGACGCCAAAATTGAAAAATGCTTAAATATGAAGTGTTGCGTCTTATTTTTTTTATTTGGTATCTTTATTTTTCCTATTGGTAAAGTAGGTTTCCAGTAGATGTCTCGGAATTCTTGAAGTTAACTGATATCCAGCGACAAATGAAGGTTTAAACCAATATTGTTCTCTGCATGATTGTGAAAGTTAGAAATATGTTCGCTACATTTTCAAAATATTCACTAGTACAGAAGTAATGCTTTTGTGGCTTTTTGTGACTTATCTCTGACGCAATCCTTCATATGTTAACATTAAAAAAAGTTACGTTTTTTCGAAACAACATTATCCTAATCATTTACTGGTGTCGAGCGCGCAATAAACGTCCCTTAAATTAGTCATCGTCAGTCGTATCAGTCGTGTCAGTCGTATTATCCTCTTGCCCCGGGGCTCGGCGGCGTTATATCCCAGGGGTCCCGGACTGCCACCCATCGAAGAACCCGCAGTGTCTCGAGTTGCTTAACCTCCATGACGTTCACGGAGCGTAGTTAAGCAATTCGGCTAATATTAAATTTTAATGAAGCTATTTTTCATTTTATCAAAACGTCACTTTCTTTTCATTTTGATGCAGGTGTTAAAAATGCGAGTGTTGGATGCCAAAGCGACTGAGTTTTTCGACACGCTGGTGCATTCTACAATCAAGGAGCGCCAGCAGAAGGGCATCTTCCGTCCCGACATGCTGCAGCTGCTCATGCAGGCGCGCGAAGGGCAGCTGAAGGCGGAGAAAGAAGACGCGTCGGAGGCCGAGGAAGTGGGCACCAGGAAAGCCAGTAAGTTTACATACGCCCGCATCTGCCCTTCAAACCCTTTCACACTCAATATAGGGCAGCTCAAGGCGAAGACAGACGCCGCAGCGAAGGCCTAAGATACGAAATACTACATTGACTTACACACGAGATGAACTCAATTGCACCATGGAGGCTTAGGAAATGGGTGCCACGAAAGCAAGTGAGTTCACGCGCATCCTCACATACCTACTCTTCAAACCCTTTCACACAAAGATTCAGCATCTCAAAGTGGATATCTTGGATGTAGAGAAGGGCAAGGAAGTGAACTCTACGGGTTCACGTGCCCCCCAAAATACTTTTCATAATTCTCACTAGTTAGAGAGATACGAGGATAATTTTTCATAAAAGGAAAAAGAGAATGGGTGTATTTTTGCATTCTCTTATTGGTGGAAGATTTAATTATCTGAGACGATAAGTGAAAGTCAGCTCGGTTGAAGAAATGTTTGTTTTCAGCAGTTCCAGTACAGATTATATGGAACTACCTTATTTTAAACTATTTGGAAACGTTACGTATAAGTTGTTGATGCATGCGTGCTGTTTTGTAATATAATTTTAATATAAGTATTACTCGTAATGAGCTACTGTTTGAGTTCACAAATGGTTGTTACAAAAATATTAATAACAATTAAACTGAGTAAATGAAATAATATAGAAAAATTTAATAATATAAGTGTAGGTCTGGTAGGTGTCCCTTTGTCCGTAGTAAAAATCATTAAAGCTTCCTGTTGTTTTTTTGTTTTAGAACTTGAAGACAATGATGTATCAGCGCAAGCAATTATTTTCTTCTTTGCTGGATTTGAAACCATTTCCACGGCACTCTGTGTTGCTTCATACGCTCTTTCGCATAACGAAGAGGTGCAAAAGCTCTTGCAAGCGGAAATAGACGACGCAATGGACGCAAGCGGAAGAAAACCCACATACGAGACTATACAAAAAATGAAATACCTGGACGCAGTCATTAACGGTAAGTTTATTTAACTTTTGAGTTAGGGATTTAAAAAATAAAAGACGTCCACATAAGACGACTGTTCAATTACAAGACAGAAAATTTCTATGGTATAAGAGAAATGTTACAGCTGTGCAAGTCGTATATTCGTGAAAAACAACGCGGCAATCCCTGGGAGTATGAACCGCATATGATATGATTTGTATGAAGGACCAGCGTCATTCTTGTATTCTAGGTCGTCCACGACAAATGCGTTCATGGCACAGGCCTTGGAGTAGATTGACCCTAGCATGAGGTAATTTCGGACACTTCTGGCGTGTGGATGAGGAGTAATTAATGTCAAAAATGAATCGTTTTCAATGTTTTATTTTCACAAATAAATGCAAAGAAGTTTATCACCATTTATTCTTGCAGAAAGGCTGTCATTGGCTACTACAGCAGTCGAGTTAGTTTCAAAATTAATAATTTAAAAATTAGTCTTTAATTTAATCAGTCTTTTACCTTTTTTATATAAAAATGTTTCTCACCTTGTTGGAACATGAGTTCGTAACTTCATTTGTTTCAAATTTCACGCTAAAGTGAACTTTAAGCTACAAAAAAGAAAAATACATCGTTAGAAATTAAATGACTGATAACTCTTTAAAAAACTAAAGATAACCGGTTGATAATACAGAGTTACCCATTTCATGTCCTCCACGTACAAAGGGCCCTTACTGTAAAGGCCACACATTCGGCGTTCGCCGAGCAGCGCGCGACTGCTCGTGCAATACCAAGCAGCTGATGAGTTCAGCGAACGCTCCCTTCCTGTGATGGTTCCAAAAGACCGAACGCAATGGACGGGAGAGCACCCATTGTTCGGCGCAAAACAGCGAGCAATCCGTTCCTGCAAGCGATCGCTCGCTACTCCGCGAATATAGAACGATTTTCCTAAGAATGGGATAAAGTGACAGTTCGCGAAACAAGTGAACATCACGTGTATTTCAGAGAAGTAAACACGTGCACTGTCACGAGTACGCATCTCACATTCAAGCCTCGATTTTAAAACAAAGATAATACTTATCATATAAACACTAAATTCAATGTAATTTTTATAAAAAGAAAGAATTTTTACAGAAGAGCTCACAGCTCTGTACTTCCTAATTTCAATTATTTCTCGTGGCGCACTATATTTTCGTCGGACGAGGACATCACAGCCAGGAAGCGTCGTAACTATTTACAAGTTAGCCAACTGCAAACGAACGAATAGAGGAAGGAGAGTCTAATAAGTTCAAGGACACAACGACCACAGAATCATCAGTTGTGTTGCCAACACTAACTGTCAAATCATCCCATTCTAAAGAAAATCGGGCAATACAGATTGTGTGGAGCCGCCTTAAGAGGAACCGCGGAAGGGAATGGACTCTTTTCCCCTGAGAGCCCACCGCCTCGTTGGAAGGCGCTGTGTGGCGGTTACAGTACGACGTACAATAATAGTATGTTTACGCGAATCTAATCCGCACCTCTTGGAAGTTAAAAATTATGAAAAAAAGGGTTGGAATTTAATGTAATGCGCATCAATAATAGAATAATAGGTACTGTTTTTTATTTAAACTTATATAACACAACAGTAGATTTATAGAGTACATAAAATATCAGGTTATAGAATTGGAAGTTTCCCCATGTCATGTGACACATTGTTAAAGAAGAAAATTAGTGAGTGTGGCGTCGTTAACACAAGGGCCAGAACCGTTAGGTCGGTGAAAGTACGCTGCGGGGGAGGAAGGGGTTGAGCCTGAACATCCGGGAGTTTGCGCTCGGGCGGTTGACTCAGGTAGTGCCGCAGAGCCAAAAATACCGGAGGCTGTAAACTCCGAGGATGCTGCCGGCGAGCCTCGTTTACGGAAGCAGGCAGCCAACCTGAGAACCCTGTGTGTGGGCGTTAACCAAACCTGCGAGTCTCGCGCCAGCCGGCGAGCCTACCTATGGAACAGTGGTAGGGGTGTCAGCCTCAACTATTTAACGCGGCGCCATCTGCGCCCGCGTTCTCATTCAGTTTGCATCGGGAAGCTTGTACGTGTGTACAAGGGGTGTAGGAGTGTGGGCGAGATGTCCGGAGAGTAAGGGCCAGACAATCTCACGTGCTGTAGGCACACGGTCGCCACGACCGGGTTAAATTTTGGCGTCAGGCCATGTGACGGTAATTGTCACGGGACCGAGGTCCGATAGCGCGCATCACGCGTGGCTTGTGTTTTCTGCGGTAAAGCAGTGTTCTGAAAGGAAAAGGTTGCCGGAGTGTTTTAATATTAGCAATTCATTGTAACTTGTACATCATCTTTGAATATATTATTTTTCTTTTGTTATTGAAATTTATTTCTTATTCACTACGTCACATGAGCATGAAATAAGAAATGTACACATTCAAAATGATTTTTTTAATACAATTACAAGCGTGAATGATCATTTTTCCTCACGGAAGGGATTTGCTTTCGAATCTAATACGCAACTCCATTTTGAGTACTACATTTGGACAAAAATGATGCGCATTCGATTTGCGTAAATGCGGTATATAGTCAGCGTCGTATCTTCTGCGCGCTCAGGTCAACTCACGAGTGGCTGGAGAGTCCAAACTGCTTTGTCTTGCAATGGGCCAAAATACGGATCTATAGCACAGTGCCTAATTGGGTATACCATGGAATGGTACATTTGGAGAAGACAATTTTCTGATTTTGGAAATGTCAAATAATATTTTTTTTTATTAAATGGTACGTAGTGGAGACACGACACTAGTAGTTACATCAAATACAAAATTTGAAAAATATGAATAAAAGGCTTCCTACTTGCATCAAACTTTCAAAACGTGAAGATTACGTCTTCTAGTGTTGAAGATTAAAACTCAGATAGTTTATTTACTTCTATGTTTAACGAAAGCCAAAACATCTTATTAATACTGATTTTGAATTGTTTTCGTTGGCATTATGTAACATCGAAGGTACTTTTTCTGACTTTTTGGTCCACAGACACGTTCAGAAGGTAGAATATCGAATGGGTGTTACCAAGTCGAGTATTAGGACATCACCGAAATGTTGCAATATTTAAGTGGCCTACACTGGAAGAAAATTAGTTTGTAATTAAATTATCAAAGTATATAACAAATTAAAAATTGGCTCTATTTAGACACTATATCTATTTAGGAAGGGGTACACTAGTTGCCCATTGAGTTTCACATACATTTATTTCTGTAGCCCAATAATACTGAGAAAATGCGAATATATTGTTATTTGTGAACGCTACTGATGTCTTTTACCGTAGTTATAAAGAAAAACAGTAGAAAAATTGTTTTATTTAGTGGAGATGGTTGAGAGGAAGAGGAAAGGACTGTTTGAATTAGTGCTAACCAAACTCAACTGAAAGGTGCCAACGAGCCCCGAACAGAATTTCTGATAATAGATGACCGTAGAGGGGACAAGGGAAATAAAATTCTGATTCACGAAAATCAAGAGTTTGTTTTTAACCTGCAGCTGAAAATGCGAGAGAAGCAAATTGCCCCAAGCCCCCATTTATTTGAGGCTGCATTTTTTACATTCAAAAGTAATTTTATTAAAAAGTATTAATCTATCATCCAAATTTAACGCTTTACGTTATTTCTGATGGATAGAGAAATAAATTCTGTTTCTGAACTGAGGAAGGAGGTAATTTTTTGTTTGAAATTAGTGGCCCCCGTACATCAACTACCTCAGGACCTAGGTTTTCTCTTGTTGTCTCCTGAGTGCTCCTGCCAAGATGTATAACAGACAAGTTAAGTATAACAACTTGGATTTCACTTGTTGCAGTAAGAGTAACTCTCTAAAGTTCTAAACAACAATTTATGTAAATTGAACATGCAAGATTACATGAAATATAATTCGTGAAAATAACCTTCTTAATTACATTCCGAAATTCGAATAACGAACTAGAACTGAGAAGTTACTGGGAATTGAGGTAATAACTGTATATCCTTCATTTTCCAGAGTCGCTACGAATGTATACCCCTGCAGTGGCGACTGATCGAATTTGCGGCAAAGACATTCTGCTACCTGCTGGGCCTAATTCTCCATCCATAACTGTGCGTAAGGGCGATGTCATATCGATTCCCATCTCAGGAATTCATCACGACCCCCAGTATTGGCCAGAACCCGAAAAGTTTGACCCTGAGAGATTCAACGACGAGAATAAGCACAATATCAAGCCGTTCACCTACATGCCTTTTGGAGTGGGCCCTCGTATTTGCATAGGTAAGTACGCAGTGAAAAAGAGTCATTTAAGTCGGTCATTAATTCACGGTGAATTTATTTATTATTTTGCTACAATTGGCTCATTATGAGGTGGTAACCATGAATTTACCTTGCTTTCGAATGTCAAGAATTTATTACCTTATGTCCAAAATATTATCTACTTGGGGTTTCAATGAAAATGAGGCCTGCACCATTCTCTTAAGCGTACTCTAACGTCAACATTTAATCAAAACATTTTGTGACGTTTTTAACAAAAATGGTTTAATGAAATAAAAATTGTTTGAAACAAAATTTGGAAAAAAAATCTTATATTTTCAAAAACTGAACACGACATTATTTGAAGATCTGTTTTGATGACAACATTTAATTACTAAAGAAATGTTTATCTTAATAATTGTAGAGAGTTTTGAACTTTTCAAAATTTCGAACAATTAGGGTTTTCAACAAACATGAGATCTGCACTTATCTAAAAATAAAATTTAATCAAAAACTTTGGAACCATTTTTTTTAGAAAAATTTGAAAATGACCCTCAGTCTTCATGTAAAGAACACGCCACAATGTTTCAATTCAATGGGCCGCGACATCAGCTAGGTCGATTGGGGAATATCAATTATGCAGAAAATCGGCTCAACGGTTTAGCCGCTGGCTTTGTTCGCAAACGAATGGTCGGATGCTTCGCAGTTAATCGATTTTTCGGTATCAAGAACCCTCAAAACATGGATTCTTGCCACACCTCCTGTTAGATAATTTTTTTTCTGAACTTAGAACCTGGATTTTTTCGTTATCAGTAAAACTACACTGGCATCCATTGTAATTTTTTTGTCCGCCCCGGGAGGGTCTGTCCGGGCAAATGCAAGAGGCAATTGGTAAGCAACAATGATGGGATACACTTGTGAGTCGGATTCAAGAGCCCATCGACAACATCCGGGGATAGACTAACCAGTACACCACCAAAGCCGATTCTTTGGAATGTGTTTCTAAAAGCTGCAGATTACACAAACTAAATTAAATTAAATTCAGTCGCAGGATAGCGTTGAAATACATTTTTGGCTATCCAGGATGAGCAACGTCTCGGTCAATTGTGCTGACGTTTCGGCCATATTGCTGTGGCCTTCTTGAGAGCTATACTGCTGTACAGCTTCAGCAGTATATCTCTGAAGAAGGTCACAGCACGATGGCCGAAACGTCATTACGATTGACCGAGACGCGGCTCCTCCCGGATAGCCAAGAATGCATTGACTCCGGCAGCGAAGCCTACTAACGCATATAGCGTTGAAATGTTATGGTTACGTTAAACAATCATTAAAGAACCTTCTACCTCCCCTCATCATTTGACAGTGTTTTTTGTTATTCTTGAGAAGAAATCTTAAGGCAATGGAAATAAAAAAATATTTACAATGACAAACCTATCTGTATATTGTAATATTTTAATATTGAGAAAAATTTCGTTGTTAAATATTTCAAAGAATGTATTGTTGTTAAAAAGAAGAAAACGATTCAAATAATTTTATTTTTCAGGTCAGCGATTGGCATTGATGGAAGTGAAGTTGGCCATGGTGCATTTATTGTATAACTTCAACCTATATCCAAAGACCAAATATCCTCTTGAATACGAACCAGGCTTCAATTTTATGGCTCGTGGTGGCTTCTGGTGCGAGCTGACGCCCCGGGAAGTGTAAAAATTAATATTAATTCCCAAACGTCTTACATGACTTCCAACATGCCACAGCGAACTTAAGACTGAAAGTTAATGTGTAAATATGAAATTTGAATTTGTGAATGCGTGCAGTTCAATATACTAGTTTTACTTAAGGTTTTTGAAATTTGATGTAATGTCGTCCAGATATATAAATTGAATCATTAAATTTTTAGCATAGAGCTAAGAGATTACTCAGATTACAGTTAAAATTTATTAGACAACCAGTTTAATTCAGATGACTTTTACACGAGCTTTTTCAGTGTTGTATTTGATTTATCTTCTTTTATTCTTCTTAGGTTAACATCTTTAAGGAATAATAGAAATTATTACTAACATGAAATGTATATAATATAAATAAACATTGTTTTAAATCAAATGTTTCTTTATTTAGTATGAAAATTCTTGAGTGTGGGAACCCACCCCACCTTGACGTATGTCATCCATCCATAAGACGTATGTCATATGAGTCATTAGGGGAGAGAATTTTGGAGAAGCATGTTTTAATAGAGTTTCTATACAGGTTACATCCTTGTCCCTAGCCGGGTCCCCATAAGGTTCGAACCTTCCAAAATGACAGCGATCTGGTAGCCCTTGTTTTGCGCATTATGGTGCGATAAGCATAACTAGGGCTTCGGATTTTTTGGGAGGGGAAAACCGCGCAGCCGTCGTGTAGGTCTCTGCCGGATCTCATCTTCCAGCGGTGGAAGAACTACAGCACCCCCCGTGATTCAAACATGCACTACACTAACGCGACTAATGACCATAGCAGTTGACGCGCTCGGAAACACGAAATAATCAATTAATTGTAGACTGGCAGGCTGGTGGCGTTAGCCGGCATACAGGCGAACATATCATTCGTGGCTAGTAGTTTTTCGCACATTCGAAAGAAGCACAAATATTTCAATATTTTTTCGTGAACGGTTATATTTTGTCATTCTTTGGGTCCCTTATAGTTAACTACGTCATAAAGAGCCATAAACCAATACAATTTCTTGTAATAAATGTAAAGGCATCTTTTGCTTACTATTCATTTATTTCGATTATTCTTAATACCACGCGTGCATCCTACTTGAACAGGAACAAGTACCATTATCTGGGGGGGGGGGGTCAGCATTTTAGCTGAATCCCGATTTTTATCCCCCAAGGTTGTTAGCCCTGGGAATATAGACAATGATATAATGATAGTCAGGAATAAAAGGATGGCACACACACAAAAATACAACAAATGCACCCATGCACGAGGCGGGTCTCGAACCGGCGGTCTACGGCACCCTAAAGATCTCAACCATCTTAACCGGATGGATGCGTCGATATTATAAGAGAACAGTATCAAGAAAAGAGAAAAATCCGGCTCTGCCGAGAACGCTCCAGGGTTTAAAAGCCTCTTTATAGCACCGCCGCCGCTGGCGTGGCGAGCAGAGAGATTACAATACAGGTGGTGGTGGTGGTGAGGGCTTCGTCGGGGAACAGCGTGCTCGGAATGAGGAGGCTGTGGGCGGCGGAAAAAAAACAAACAACCGAAGCACCGGGAGTGTGACGTAGCAGCGCAGCCAAGCGGCATGGGCCAATGGCCTGGCGCGACCAAGGGCCTCCGGGCGGACACCGCACTCGGGTCCGTGCCGTGCTGCGGGCCGCCGCCGAGTCGCGTCCGAACAGCCGATAGAGCAGGCCAGAGCAGGCCACGTCGAATGGGAGGAGGCAGGCGGCATTGAGGGTACACCGGCTAGCCGCCGCTGCTGCTGTTGCACAAGTGGAAAACACGTAAGTTCAGCGCTTAGATCTTCTCGCGGAGTCACAGACAACGTATTGTGGAGTGCGATAGAGTATCCCTCTCCTATGTCCGTCTGCTCCGAGATAATACTATACAGACGTATAGTACTGGGGTACAGGAGATATTTTTGTTTTCAACATCAGCCTGTAGCTATTTCATTTAAAACATTTCATGATGTTTCCTACAATTTCATATAAATTTGAAAAAATATAAAACCAAAGTTCAGGTAATATTTTCCTACATATAATATTTAAGTTTTGTCACATACAGTACTTTAATTCTTTACCAAGATATTAGGTAACGAGACAACATGTTACGACCGGAAATGAATAAAGAGAAGGGGGAAAAAGAAAAGCGGTATAAAGGAAATTATTTGTTTTTACTTAAACAGAGTCATATACATATATATTTGCAAACTATTTTCTTTTAACCAATGAGTTCATAAATTGATTTAATTTTATGATTGTCGTTTCTGATGCTAGGAGGGAATATTTTCAATTTTATGGTATAATTTGTTTATATTTTGAGTTCAATATTGTGATTATAATTAATTATGTTTTGACAAACAATTGTTTCTATATCTGTTACCATAGTTTTTTGCATGCTAATTATTAGGTAATATTAATTTTATTTTAGCCTAACCAATATAGGACAACAGGCAAATTACATGTAATATTATAAACTATATTTTATAGTTTCACTTCTTCCCTTTTGTCTTTTTTGTTACTTGTTAAATCTGTTTTATGTTGTTGAAAGCTCTGTATCCAATACATTTATTTTATTATTGATGGTACAATGTTTACTACATTTACTTGTAATACCATGTATGTAAGGTAATGTTACAGCAGGTAGGTTGTAATCTTGTTTACCGCAAGTTTTGCTTTAATAAATGTTACGCGGCGCCAAATATTTGAGCAAATATAATTTCAATTGAAATCGTCGCCTGTCGACGATTACTACTTGTAATCGCCTGGAGACTTTTATGACTGTAAAAAGATGTATTGAATCGTCGTTTGTTCCTTGATTTATGTCTACACTGCTGACATGTACGCATGGGATGTAAAGGTTAAGAAGGCGATGATCTGATGAAAACATCAGCAACCCAAACTTTTTCTAACATGCAAATTTTGTAATTTTCGAAAATGTGGAGTGTTTGCTGAAAATGGGACCAGCACCATATATTACCGCCCGTTGGTTCATACGAGGAGATAATTGAATGGGAAAATTTTGGCAATTAATTTTTTTACAAATTGCATATTCAGACTATGCCAAATCTACTCGTTTTTCGCAAAAAATAGTACATTACCTTTTTTGAAGAAGTGATTTCTTTAGAACAAACTTTGTTTAAGGCAAACAACGGTGTTTTAAATTTTGTAGTTTTGAAATTTGCATTTTTTGCAATTTTCGGATATACCAAGTCCCAAAAATGGGACTAGCACCAAATTTTTTTACGTCCCGTCTGGAGCAGTTTTTGTGAAAAAGATGCTTAACAAGTTTAAGAAATTGCGTATATTTCACGCAAAATTTGGCAAAAACTATTCATATTTTCGACAAATTGAGCATGACCTTAGTTTTAGGTCTGTCTTTAAAGAATAGGTTTTGTAAATGAAAAAGTCTCTATGTTTAATAGTATAGTTGTAGGAAGACGCCCAAAAAAATTGCATTTTGCAATTTTAGAAAACTCAAGTATTTCAACGAACATGAGACCTGTATCATTCTCTTAAGCGACCTCCACGCTATCCGATGACATCCGCGTCGATGAAGTATATAATCTGGGCGGAATTGCTGTAGATAAGTTGAAACATTTTTCGTAGTGGTACGTACGTTCTCAGTATTTTTCATTCGTCGGAAATGCTATAAAAATAACACTGAAGACCCTCCTTCTTCAAACCCTCAGTTTTAATAGTATTCGCGGTCCGGAGGTGAAATAAGTTTTCCTGGAGGTTGTATATCTTATGCCCACAATGGTCAATGTCGGGAGTTCATCAATCAATCAAATTATCTTACGCTTATATTTAATGTGTCTTTGACTCACTATTACCGAAAGTTCATCATATGCGAGTTCTCTAATTCCAGTCTTTTGTACTTTGTAAACACAGACAACCTCTGAGTATAAGATAAGAGAATGGAAGAGACAAAGAGATAACAGTAAATGTAAATCAATTATTTCCAGAACTGAAAATACTCGTATTATTCATTTTGTTTCCATTAATCTTAGTTTTAAATTTTAAATGATTTCATGAAAAGTAAAAATGTACATATCATAACATACTTGAGTCATTTATCTTCCTCCTACATTATTTACGATTATATTATACACGAGAAAGTGAATTGTTCAATGAATTCATTTTATTTCGTTATTTCTGTGTTTAAAAAAGAAGAAATATATTTAAAAAATAGTCGTAGTCTTCTCATACAATACAAATAATTGAAACTTTCATTGGAAGGCTTGAATTTTCAAGAACTTTTGATTGTGAAATTTCCAGATTTTAAATTAATTTACATTGTGATTGTGCAGTAGAACAAACAGTGCAATAGATTATTACAATCGTACTACTGACTTAAACTTTCTCATATTGACTTAATAATTTAATTAAATTACAAACAAGTAACTCTTATGATCAAGTAAATATCACATGACTTGTTATTTTTAACGTAATACCAAAAATTGTGTAGAGGATTTTATTTCATAATCTGGCTGTTACTGGCCAACCTTCACGCGACGGACATACACAATGACAAACAAATCTTAATATATTTTTAAAGTGTTCAGGATAATGTTTTGGCAAATAAAATAGTCCATGATGTATTGATAAAGTACATACAAGAATAATTCAAATAAAGTTATAGTAATACCCTACCTTATTTATTATGTTATACTGGGAGGTCCTAGGATTCCTGATCTACTGGTGGTAGATTTTCTATACCACCTTGATAGCTAGGTCCAATTTAACCGCTGGGGGAGAATTCTAGAGAACGTCTGCTCTATGTGGTATTTTTCGAGATTTCAATATGCGAATACCGGAACAGTACCTTAACTGGTCACAGAACTCGCGCGATCTTTCCTTCATCTTCCTCATACTATCCTCTCCCCTTTCTTACACACACTTATATTTTCATGCACTTCGACCACACATGTCGGAAGCTTAGAACTCGGGACCTCAATAGCGGAAAATTACAGACCTATCAGTCTGCTTACAGTAATGTAAAAAATCTTAGAGAAACTTATACTCATCGTACTAAACAAACCTATTAGGGAAACAAACATTATACCATAGCATCAGTATGACTTAAAATCCCAAAACCCTATCGCTCATCAACTATCAAGATTCACGGAACATATTCACCCTACTTTCCCCAAAGGATAAAATATGAGTACCATCGCTTCATTCATAGAAATATCCCACGACAGTATGGATCCAGCTCACTATTGTAAATAAATGTCTACAGGAACATCCAAATATATAATTTCTGATTTCATAAGCTATATCACAAATATAACATTTTCAGTGTATCGATGGCCATTGCTCAAATCCAAGGAAGATTACTGCTGGGTTTTTCAAAAGTTCACTCCCCCCATGTTGTTTAATAACTGCAGGTATTCCACCTTCCACACAAATAAACACCACTCAGTTTACCGATGACACTGCACTCTACATCTCAGGCAACAACTCTCCGAACGCAGCTTCAAAGTTACCTAAATTGACGTGCTAATTGTGCTAATATCTGGAAAATAAAGGTGAAGCCAACAAAATCTGTACCAAAAATATTTATACTAAAACTATTCACAAACTCTTCTCCATTATTAATCATAAATTACAACATCGTCAATTGGATACAATTAAATGAATCGATAAATAACTTCGATACTCGACTCAACTGAAAGCAACATGTAAAGACAAACTCAACAAGCCCAAACTAAACTAATTGAAATGCGACCCTAACTGAAACAACACTATCAACTGTCTTCATATAATGCACAATTGCTCCACAAAACAATGCTCCACCTGACTCCATGTTTAGACCAATGCCTGCCAGGATCAGCCTAAACAAGATGCTAGTGATTCAAAATAAATTCTTAAGATTTAAAAAAAAAGTTCATCAGTAACTATGAACGGCATAATAAATTAAAAATGAACAATATAAAACTAAATAGCCTACCTCACACACAATCGTTTCCCCAACCTATTCCGGTACACGCATATTATAAATTTACATATACTGCGATTTCATACACTAAAACATGCATATACTATAAAGTAGGTAGAAAAACAATTATAAATCGAGAATTATTAACAGATTTCCTCTTCATTCAGTCTACATTTTTTTTCAAACCTGGAATAATACCTATGTGAGATACTTTCTTGTTTCTCCCCCGCGTCATTTTTTCTAGATTAATTTTAAAATATTTGTAATGTGTATAATTTTAAGTTAGTGTAAGTTAATATGACATAGATTAGGATCAAACATTAAAAATAGTTAATATGTAATCTGACGATGTAAAGTCAGTCATAAATCACATTTTAAAAAAGAAACACAGCCATCTCAGGCCTAAAAGCATTCACTGCATTAATCTGACCAATGACCATAGCAGTTGATATGCCAGGAAACATTCAATGAATCAATCACTGATGTTGATATTTCACTTGTAATATGCCTAACAAGTCTGCTGATATTTTCACAGAATGTGGCGCGCAGTGGTAACTGCCCTGTCGAGTGCTTCTCTGGTGGACTGGAGCCTTCTCGTCTTAGGAATACTGCTGCTCCTGTATATTGTTGGAACATGGAACTACGACTACTTTTCGAAACGTGGAATTGCGTCCTCTAAACCCAAATGGCCGTTCCTCGGAGACAACTTATCCGCATTTCTTGGAATTCAATCCTTCCAAGAGCTCGTCAAAGAAAGTTACAAAAAGGGTGAAGGCCATCCCGTGTACGGCATGTTCGAATTTACAACGCCTTCGTTTATGATTCGCGATCCAGAAATAATGAAACTTGTTGCGGTGAAAGAATTTGATTCCTTCATGAATCATCGTATCATTCACACAGAGAAGTCAGATCCAGTTTTCAGTAAGAATTTGGTGAATCTACACGGTAAGCATGCAGTTATTATTTACGCAGTGTATGATGTTCAGCGCGCCAGGAAAACCTTTACGCACCGACATGAGTCAGGGAATGACACCGCCGCTTCCGCCCTCGTCTTCGCCGCCTGCGAGGCACTGTACTACGATTTTTCTAACTCTGTCCCTAGCAGATATCAGCTGTTGACAGTTTCATCCAATCGGGAGCTTGAATGTCACCATAGTGACGTCACTATGGTTGAGATTTAGATTTAGATTTATTCTGTCAAAAAACTCTGACGTAGGAGGAAAATATTATCTGCGCAATGAGTTCCAGAGTCCCTTCCCGTCATTTTAACTATAAATATTTGAAGATTGAGTAAATGTTTAACATAAATAAATTAAATAAATAAATTTTAAAAATCGCAAGATTAGCAATATTTAAAAAATAGTGACGTTCAAGCTCCCGATTTGGTGAAATAGTTAACAGCTGATACCTGCCAGGGGCAGAGTTGGAAAAATCGCAGTATAAATTCTCGGCTATCTGGGAGACGCCGCGTCGTTGGTTGTGAGGTCGACGTTTCTCCTGACATGTCGCAGGCTTCCTCAGGGCAGTGACGACCCGGCGTCTCCCGGACAGCGACGAATTTATGGATTCGAGCCGCGGAAGATTGAGTGTGGAAATCGCAGTAGAGTGTCACATGCGTGCCGTCTCCCCGCCCTCCCCTTTCCTCGCCTCCCTTCTGCGCCGCTCACCAGTCGCTGGAGCGCTGCCCGGTGCTCGTGATACCAACATAGTTTCTTTTGATAGCTCTCTCATTAGCATGGTGACAGTGCGGAGAAACTTTCCTGGCGCACTGTGCTACATAAAGAATATACGACAGAGCAGGGATTCCCAACACTTTTCTCTCATTAACCCCTTTTAAAATAATTGATTGTTTCATTGATCCTTATCTTTTTGTTTATAATATACATCACACATAATAACAATACAAAGAATTGCACATAAATGACTTAAATATAATAGTATCCTACATCAATATTTTGGTAAATATCTGAATTTTCATTAATCGAAGATTCTTTCTTTTCATTGATGTACAATGGTTAAAGATGTTGAGTGATTTTTAATTGGCTATAGAATTTTACCAGCGCATACCTGAATTTACTCTCCCTTTTTTAAAGAGGGAACTTTTTGTACAATGAAGCGTTTGTGGTCAGGTGAAAGGATATATGCGTACAGTAGGCTAGAGTGATTGTTACTTTGACAAAGTTCCGATTTTTTTCGATTTGCATCATCTGTACTTTAATTCAATTACGTCGAGAGAGAATCTCATTGAGTTACATCTCGCAAATTGGAAAATATTTAACGAATATCGATGAAAGTTTTGTGTTAATTTCCTTTCAAGATTGCAGTATATAGGCTATAATTTATAACCATAAACAATTTACTTTTTACAAGTTACTTTTCTAAACCGTTTTGCCTAGCATTACATCAGTTTCAGGTATACATTAACGCAACAGTTAAACCGCGTGATACCAGATAGTGTCAACAACTGATATCGTCGATTGAGTTCATAGATGAACAGGACTTAGGCTGTTTATTTTACATTCAGTTTGTCTTATCGGGAATGTTCATGTCATGGAGATACGAATATAGCTCCGAGTATTAATAGCTCCATGGTTCAAATTTGAGTACGTGAGGACTTGAGTCAGTTTCTTCACATGTATTTACGAAGAGAAACTGGATATATATCTTAATTGCATCTAGACGTGAATGTATAACCTGTGTAAGAGAAATGAGATTAATAAAAAAGTAATTCTGCAGCAAGATTTGATTGGTTTTCAGTAAGTATATAAATGCACATGGGTGTTTTATTTCCTTATGAAACACATAGGTTTAGTTGTAGTAAAGAAATCCTAATTCAGATTTGTATGACGTACTTATGGGTTGCACGAGCGAATGTGAAATATTTTACAAAAGATATACGTGTTGCTACTAAAACTGAATTTTGCAGCTTGTTTTGATATTGGAGAAAGTGTCTCTCGATAGTGAAAGAATGATTCTTACGCAGTATAGAGAAAGTATTGTAATGCTGCGCGGAAAAACTGCGAATTATCGGCTAAAAAACTCCTTTTGCCGGACCCTAGTAACGAATAAGTGGATTAATCTTGTCTCTCTATACAATACATTACCTTATGTAACACGAGTAGCCAGAATCCATGTTCTGTGGGCCCAAGACAGCGAAAAATCGATTGACAGCAAAACGTTTGTCAGTCCGTCTGTGGTCAACGCTTGGGCCAAAACCCTTCAAGTGATTATTTCGAAATTGATATTTCCTGATCGATATGGCTGATCCCGCGGCCCTTTGAATTGGAAACCGATACTTAATTTTGGGGGTACTTTACATGAAGCCTTTTGAACATATCCAAAATTTTCAGAAAAGGGCATCCCATTTTTTCATTAAATTTATTTTTGGATAGCACAAGGGACCTTAAAAGAATGGTGAAGGGCTCATTTTCTGTGAAAGTCCTATTTTTCTATACTGAAAAGACGTATTAGTTCACCTCCATGAACATGTAATAAACAAGCATTTATAAACAGAATAACCAGTACCTATTTGTATCGCCAAAATTAGAACGTAATTGTGCCTTTGTGTGTTTTAGACCAGTCATGGAGGGACATGAGAGCTACGCTGAGTCCCGCATTCACCTCCAGCAAAATGAAGGCCATGTTCCCGCTGATTTCGGACTGTGCGGAGCGGATGGCTCAGCACCTGCGAGAGGAATACGCGCGGAGCCCGGAAGGTGCGTGGATGAGCACTTTTACTTTCTCGCTACTGCTTACGTAGAATAGAGAAAGTATTATAATGCGGTGAAAAAAACCCAGCGAGTTTTCATTATTTAAAATATGTTCTCGATGGAATAGAATTAAGTTCATCAGAAGTATAAACATGCAAATATTTGACATCAAACGTTTTCAATTAGGTACGTTTTCTCAAGTTTATAATTTATAGATGTTATATCGATAGAGGCCTAAAATATTACAACCTGAACATATTCGAGAATTATATTTAATGTATGTCTCACAAAGAGTGTAAAAAGCAGGAAATTGTAAAAAAATACATAAAACACTGTAATAAAAGTACATTTACATACTATCGTAATTGTATACACAATATTTCATGATAAACGCTTGTGTTCATTGACAAAAGACCAAACACAGTAGTTTGATTTTGTACTTAAAAAAAGTACGTAAGATTTTGTGAAACAACAACATTAAGATTCAAATCTCTCATCCTCTATAATTTAAATAATACATCTAGGAATTTGTAATAGTATTTGTGAAATAATAATTCTTGAAGGCGTCAACACAAAAACAACAATGGAAACCCACATTATATTCACCGAGAAACTTTGTCGTTAAATATGGCTTTTCTTACTCTTTCTAAACAGATGGTATTTCTTTCTTAGTGTCGCAGTGTTGCCATTCCCACATTGCGGCCTGATATGCACTGAGGCGGCCTCTTGAATGACTCCTTTCAGCATAACAATCGCGAGAGATTTGAAATTGTCATTTTCGAAAATACGGATTTAATGTTAATCGGAATTATCGATAAATCATACTTTTCTCTTTCCACAGAAAGAATGTTATCAAAAATGTTCCTTTATTCATTTGCTCTTAATATTTTCACAAAATCATATTAATAACATGCCGTATATTAATCTATTAAACAGAATTAATATTAATAACATTCTCCTTTTCGCAGGTGCTGAGGAGAAACCGTTTCCCACCGACATGAAGAATTTATTCACCCGAATGGGCACGGATGTGATTGCTACTGTTGCATTTGGAGTGAGCTGTGACTCTCTGAAGCAGCCTGAGAACGAATTTTTTCAAATGGGAAAAGCATTGACGATGTTCAATGTACTAACAACTATGAAGTTTCTGGGATTTATGATCTTCCCGAAGTTAATGCAGGTACTTCACACATAAAAACTGTTACACATGAAGTGCGCCAAAGAAATGAGTGGTGAAAAATGGTGAGCGATGAAAAAAGCGATCTCTGACACTTGGGTCTACCTGTCTTAGATCATCAATATTTGCAAAATTTTTAAAAAAGGAATATCTTATTGAATAGTCAATTAAACAAGTCTTATGAGTACATGCCTGTTTACAAAACAAAGCGGGATCTGACATCTTTTGCAATAGTTGCACATTGTAGGTTCAGAACTAAAACTTTTGTGGGTAGGGCATATCTTTCAAAAGACATCAATATTTGTATAATTGTAAGGAAAATGAGGGTACTACTAACGATTTAAGCCAAAAGTGCACCTCATCACCCAAAATCCTCCCGGTAAGCAACAAATTCCGCGCATTGGGAGGAATCCAGCAAAGCACATTTTTTCCCGCAAGTCGTAACCATTTTTCCGTCGAATTGGCGGAATTACGCGCAATATGTCATCCCTGACGTTACGTGTTTCTTTCTACGCAAACCGTGTGCCACACGAGAGTTGTTGGAAATGGACCGTCGAAATGAAGAGCACATTATACAGCCTTCTCCAGATAATATTGTCGACGATGTCGATATATGTCATGTGAAAATTGACGTTTACTGTATTGATGTAGAGATTTAGTTTCGAAATATTGGAAACAGGACATTCTGGAAAAAGAGAGTGAAGAATTGCAAAGAATGAGTCAACTGGTCACACTGAAATTGAAGAGCCCGAATATACGCGCAGTGATACGGATTTCACGCCAGGTCCCAAAAGAAACTACAACAGTACTGTTTCTTGACAAAGAAAAAAATATCTCAAATAAAATGGAGTTTCAACGATAAGGAAAACATGGAACGTTCTTTGAATGGCCTCCACCAACCGAGCTTTATCTAATCTTCAGGAAACAACTGTCCACGGTTGCGTCTAGGGATGCGACCTCACCAACAACATGTTTCTAAACACAGATGTTCAAACATCGATGTTCATGAAGCGTGGCTCCGAAATAATCGACCATTTTACATTCACATGAGAGGATTTAATTTCAGGAGACTTTATTAATTTTTCATTGAGGTTTAGTTTACAAACCTAGTGAATAAATAATCAGGAGATTAAAAAAAAACTTTTAATATCTGATGGGATACCTTATTCATTGATAGATGTTCGAGGTATTCCTATATTATTTTTCACCCTTCATCAAATTGGTGTAAAGAAAGTTTAAATTATGGATATTTGTCAATTTTTTTGTCACAAGTTTTTATTATGAAGGTATTTTTAATCAAAAAATAAAATATCAGACACCAAAAACAGAACATCTATGTTAAATGTTATTGACTTAAGAATAATCGGTGTTAAATCCATCGATGATGTTATAAATGCAACGATGTTTTCAAAACATCGTCATCGATGTGACATCCGTAGATTTGTCGGCGCGCGCGCGCGCTCGTCGCTGGTCTTGTGACGGTGGTTCACTTTCCGTGGAGAAAATCTCCACGAAAATCTTGGCGAATTTGGGCAATTTTTCTTTCTCGCACTTACTAACTATTAACCCGCACTGTTTTTACTTTCATCTTCTTACTTTTACTCAATTTGTATTCTCAATGTATCGATGTATTTCTTTTTAAGAAATCCGTAAAGCTTAATTGAAATTTTTGCAACAATTCCACACAAATATTTGAGAAGTTTATTGTCGTTGAACGTCGAGATGGTGGCGGTGATAAGATACAACTGTTATGTAGTTGAGCTGGTGGTGGTGTAACTCTTAGGCCGAGAGCCAATACTTCCGTTTGCGATGAATTTCTCTCTTGCAGCAGTTTTTTATAATAAAATAATAAGGGGCAATTATTATTTTATTAAAATGTGTTAGTTATTATTTAAGGGCAAATTCAACTCGGAAATTTTTTGTGCAGATTCGATTGCATAATCCGTCAGATAAAGTTTGAAATCCGGGTTTCACAGGAAATAAATAAATGTTATTATAAATATTTGAAGTAATAGCGCTTTCCAAAGTGTACATGAAAACATAACACTATTTAACAAACTTTTATCTCAAAATCAGATAAACAATTTTGAAATTGCTCTTGGCGCAGATGCTGAAAATTAGAATGCTGAATGGCAAAGCGTGTGACTTCTTCGACTCACTGGTGCACGCTACAATCAAGGAGCGCCAGCAGAAGGGCATCTTCCGTCCCGACATGCTGCAGCTGCTCATGCAGGCGCGCGAAGGGCAGCTCAAGGCGGAGAAAGAAGACGCATCGGAAGCGGAGGAAGTGGGCGCCAAGAAGACCAGTAAGTTCTCTCACATTATCTTCATACACTTTCACATAATTGTACGGCAGCTCAAGGCGGACCAGCAGGATGCTGTGGAAGTCTGGGGAGTAGATTCCAAAAAGGCCAGTAAGTTAGATGTTTATTATTTCGCAGGTTTTTGCAGCCTGGTGGCAGAACACTATAATTTACAAATATTACAATTTAAGATATTTTTACGATAATGTAATATAATTTAAAATGATTTTAATAAATTATACACGTGATTTGATGACTACCATGCTCTACACAATAATAATAATGATAATAATAATAATATGCAGTTTGTTGTTTTTTCCCTGTTGATTCTTATTTAATGCAGTTGCGCTAGATGGGGGGGGGGTTGAATGCAGGTGCGAACCATACGTGAGTCACTCCAAAGGTTTTGGTTATAATATTTTTAAACTCGAGATAACAAGTCCTTGCCTTTACATCTTCTCGAAGTACTCTCCACCACACTCTATGCAACGTTTCATCAGATTAAACTGTCCCCGGCTCTGTCTCCGTCAAATACTCTAAGGGAATTATGTAATTACAAGGGTCTTGTTCTTTTTCAGAACTTGATAACAATGACATGTCAGCCCAGGCGATTATCTTCTTCTTTGCTGGATTTGAGCCTGTTTCTACAGCTATTTGCATCGTGACGTATCTTCTGTCACACCATGAAGAGATACAGAAGCGTGTGCAAGAAGAAATAGACGATGTAATGGATGGAAGTGGACGAAAGCCTTCTTACGAAACCGTTCAGAAAATGAAGTATATGGACGCAGTCATATATGGTACATTTATTTAATTACTGCCTTTTATTACTTAAATTACTTTATTATTTTAAATTGAACATTTAAAAGAGGAAAATAATATGTAGTGTGCACTCCTTTTTACCCAAGGATAGTAAATGGGAGAATTTATATACTTATTTGAAACTTTCTAGAGGTTAAAAGGGGAAAGTCATTAATATAATAAAATGAAAACCAACTTTTAATTTTGGCTTCAGTTTTGTGCTCTCATTGTCAAGAACACTGTTAGAAATACACAAGTGAAGTTCAAGTAAAATTGTATAATAGGTGGCCGAAAAACTAATTTTGTCCACTGTTTTGATATGTAGATACACATTACAGAAAGTTGTAGTTTTCTGGCCTCGATACTGAACATTCGGAAGAAATGGATGATTAACTTTCTTTTATCGGATTTACAAACCCTGACAGGCGGAAAGAGTACGGGATTGTAGTACTAATATAAATGAAACGAAACAATTGAGTATTTGACACAAAGATTTTGTGTTTTATTGCCTTGTGCCTTATTTAATAAATCTTACTTTCTATAATTCAAAAGGGGTTTCAAAAAATTCTAAAATACTAAAGTAGTATAAACACATATTTTTATTCATTACAAATATTTCTTTACTTCGTAGTATTTCGGAGTGTTACTACGTATTACTCTATGAAAACTTCTATTATGACTACAATCGACGAAATTCTATAATAATATTAATAATAATAATAATAATAATATCAATAATAATAATAATAATAATATCAATAATAATAATAATAATATCAATAATAATAATAATAATATCAATAATAATAATAATAATAATAATAATAATAATAATAATAAAAATATCAATAATAATAAAAATATCAATAATAATAAAAATAATAATAATATTTAATTATAATTATTATTTAATTATTTTATTATAATTATTTTATTATTATTATTATTATTATTATTATTATTCAATTGTATTAATGAACGTAATCAACTCTTTTTTTCAGAGGCCTTGCGGTTGTACCCGCCTCAAGTGGCCACTGATCGCATTTGTGGGAAAGACATCCAGCTGCCTGGCGGGCCCAGTTCGCCTCCCATAACGGTGCGCAAAGGGGATGTCATATCCATTCCTATAATAGGATTTCATCACGACCCCCAGTACTGGCCAGAGCCTGAGAAGTTTGATCCCGAGCGATTCCATTCAGCTCAGAACGTCCTCAGCACGAAGGCTTTTACTTTCATGCCCTTTGGAGTGGGCCCTCGTATTTGCATAGGTAAGATCACAATCAAAATAAATTTTCTCAGCATTTGTACACTGCGAATTACTGTCTCACTTTGATGGCAGTGCCCTGGAATCTCAAATTTCAAACCTTTTACTTTCTTCTGAATCCTCGTGGGGTGCAGCCGAGATGGACCTACGGGGTGACACCTTCTTGTAGTACCGGCAGCGTATAAGCGACTTTGAGAGTTCGATGCGCTGTTGTCGCACATTACTTCTCGCATGGTACAAACTACATGCCAGATAAATGAAATCTCAAAGCATTAACATTACCAATAAGCGACGACACATCTTGATATCATGTCCATAATCTTCGCCTAAGCCGAATTTTATCGCCTTCCCAACCGCGTTAAAACTTGCATGCAACAGCTCCAGGAAGCTTCGTTCTCTATTCCTGTTATCGGACCTATCTATAATGCAGCTGTAACTCTACACACAACATTGTCGAGAAGTAATTGTCCCGCCGTTGTGCTTCTCTGCCTCGAAATATTTACGTAAAAAATACTCGTATGTCCTGTCCTAGGCTCGACAGCCCGCTGTGGGCCTTGGCCGATTTGCGGTGACCCAGCCATGGGATAAGGGGTTCGTATGGTTAGCATGAAGATATCTCTTCATCGTGTATGCTAGTCTTCATAACAAGAAGGTGGGATTTCTCATACAACGATAGGTTCTGGGATATTTTTAAGGAAAGCACACAGTTATTATTTTGCCCCGGACGGAAATCGAATGCGGGGTTAAGCCGTGAAAAACGAGCACGATAACCAAGCAGTCATCGACGGCCTATACTATTAATATTTATTTATTAAATTTATTATAATAGATATTTAATACATTTTTGGAAACTATTATAGTTTACCTATGTGCAAAATGATAGTAAAGTCTTAAGGTTATTGCAATACTCTTTATTTTCTTTCCTACTTATTCTTCGGTAATATTCATTGTAAATGCAGTAAAAAATATATACATTCAGCAAAATTATTCACCTCCATTTCACTGGAGTGATGTTTTCTAGAAATCCAGACATGAATAATAACACATTTTCTAAGAATGGTCATTTTATGAAATATTAAATGAAAACTAGTAAATATAAACCACTAGTTGAACTTCGTATTCAAAATTATATACAAACTTTAAATGAAAGATCTATTTGAATATTTTCAATTTTTTCGCAGTCTAGAACTTAAACAGAAGCAATGAAGTTGAATGTTTTAATATTTTATTCTAAGCAAAAAAGACTACATGATTGTGTTTCTATTAACTTGCAGGTCAAAGATTGGCATTGATGGAAGTGAAGTTGGCCTTGGTGCATTTGTTATACAATTTCAACCTGCACCCGAAGACAAAATATCCCATGGAATATCTGCCCGGCTTGAACTTTATGGTACGTGGAGGATTCTGGTGTGAACTATCACCTCGACAACTGTGAAGTGTTAAATGTGAATAATAATTAATGTAATGAATGTAATGTAATTAATAATTATTCGTGATAGTTCAATTAAATGCCTTTATAAAACTCACTAAAAACACAAGAAAACTTACATTGTGAAAATGTAAATAAGAGTGTATTCCCACATGTGCAAGTTTTAAGCTATTTGAATTTGTTTAAATTGGTCTAAATCCAGTGCAAGGAAACGTAACAATACCATTTTACCAAATATTCAAGTTATCAAATTATTTGATGAACTACTATATTTTATGTGCACCTATACATTATATTTGAAAATGGTGAAACCCAAAATTTAATTAAAACATCAAACAAGGGCCATTTCAAGTTCCTAAAATAACATTAATTCTTATCTTCTATATCGTGGAAGAATGGAGCAGAAAATAACGTACAGTTAATCCGACTCAATTACTATGAGTTTTAATTTAAATCTTGTTTTAAGATTGTCATATATTACAGTCATGCATTATATTACATTCACATACGCCTACTTTTATACAATTTATACGAAAAATTCGTAATTAAAATGATTTTTAAAAAAATACGAAAATTAGGGCTCATTCTCTGCCTGGAAAAAAACATTTGAGTTATGCATTTCACGTCCGTCTTTCCATAACAGTAGCCTGACTCATTCCAATATTCCTGTTGAACATTTTATCACCTTTGTTTACTTTTAAATATCACTAAATCTGATTCTAGTTGCATTTTAAAATATGAAAAATAGGCATTTATTCTAATTATCATAAAAAAATATTATTTAAGAGGACTGTTCGATTTTCTGTGCAATTTAATCGCAGCCGTCAGTCATGAAAGAATGTTTATTTATTTATTTGTTGGCCGACAGCGTTTGTACGAAATCACGGCGCCGAAATCTTACGTAAGGGATTATAATATTCTTGTGATCTTTGAATAGGAATTCTATGTAACTTTGTGAAATGAAACATATTCATCCTTTAAACCCAAGCGTCTATAATCTGACATCTGCTTACACAATGCACCTACAATTGGTTTCACGACAATAAAAAGAACAATAAACAAGAACACAAAAAAGTCTTTTTCATTCAGCTTCCCCATTTGTACTCTATATACACGCATACACACACTTTCCTTATACACTCATGGCCATGTTACTTTAATGTGCTAGCTTCAAGAATTTTAATCTAATGACAGTTCTTGGTCTTTCTACACGTCAGAATAATTAATGTCTATTGCTCACTTCCCTTTTCGGTTCACCACCTGCTTGTACGTTGTTATCCGGACGACCCCCGGTCGTCACTCAGCATCCTCCAATACATCGTCGGACTTGATGCATACTAGTTTGTATCTTTTACTTCATTTAAAAATATTCTTTCGCCGATTGACATTTACGTTCCTTCGCAGTTAACGACACACTTATATCTGATTTCTTCGTTTTACCTCTTCTCACAACCAAAGATAGCAATTCTCTTAACCTACACGTATTAGCATGTTCGAGAACTTCTCTATAGTGCCTCCAACCCCTACTAAATTTTGCTAGCATCTCCCCCGACAGTTCATACCTCGCGCGGCTCAATTGTTCTTCCATGCGCAGTATTATTCGAAAACTCATCTCTTATTCACGAGCGACACTTCCGCCTTTCTGATTAGTCAATCGTCTATCGATACCTGCTTTGTTTATGCTTTGACTATATTCCACTACTCTCGTAAGTGTTTTTTATATTGAAACTATCAAATGGCCAATCACACTACAAAGCTGTAACGCACACTTCAGAGCCTCATGGTTCAAGGTTCCGCTATGAAGTATTTTGCACTTCGAAACGAATTTACACCGGGTTTTACCGATTTATTATTATTATTATTATTATTATTATTATTATTATTATTATTATAGGCCGGAGACATATCACATATGTAATATACAAGAATTTGTCAAATTTGGATAATGTTCGTCGTTTAGTTGTGTAAAAAATTAACATACTTTGGACTATGAGCTTGTGCTCGGTTAACACGGGCTATGGGAAGTGAGCGTTAGGGCTCGACTTCTCTGGGAAACTGTGTTATATATATCAATACTATCCGCTAAGTCCCGGAAGCGAGCGCAAGGTAAACAGTGCGTGAGGTCAACGCAACACAGTCACCTGGCGAACCATTCATGCGGAGAGATTACGACCTTTCCTTTTCCAACGGGTGCAACATTTACGCAGTGCAGACTTACAAAGTCGTTCTGAATTCTCGAGGTATTTTTTGCGCAAAAACACTGGCCCGAGGAAAATTCACATGTTGCACGTAGCTTATCTCACAAAGAGTGATTCTCTATCGGCATTGTGGGTGAATTTATCATCGCCCCTCTCCTCTTACCCGAGTGTTTGAGAAGCGTTCAATAGAGCTTGAATTTTATAACTCTGTACGTTTTGGGAGGACGTCCCGTTGAACGTGCCAGCACAGATGTGATACCAGCATGAGCTTAACAATCATCGCCGAGTTCGGGAATACCTAGATAAGCAATTTTCAGCAGGCTGTCTCAACCACTCGATATGGCAAAACCGATTTCTAAAAAAAGAAACTAAAATTAGAATATATAAGGCAGTAATTAGGCCAGTATTGTCATAAGCAGCTGAAACGAGAGCAGATTCAAAAGAAATATGCCAAATGATGGAATTGTCGGAAATGCGGGTGCTGAGAAAAATTACAAATAAAACGATAAGGGATAAAGAACCTAATATTAATATAAGACAGGCTTGCCAAATAGATATAATCTCAGACTGGGTTCGAGAAAGAAGAAAGAACTGGAACGAACATTTAGACAGAATGGAAGAAGACAGACTGGTGAAAGTGACTAGAGATTGAAGACCGGAAAGAAGGAGAAGAGTAGGACGTCCAAGAACTAGGTGGAAAGACATTTTGTGAAACAAGACAGCATGAATATAGTACCAATTTATAAAAATAACTAAATAAATGTAATTTATCAGTTTTTTAAATTTTAATTAAGTATCCTTTGTAAAGAAACAGGCTCTAGCCTAAAATAAAAGTAGGAAGAAGAAGAATAAGCAATTTTCAGATATGTGGTTCTTACAAGGAGGCCCAATAGCACGGTCGCCTCGGTCTCCAGATTTGAATCTGCTGGACTATTTTTTTTCTCGGGGTTAATGAAAGACAGCGTTTATACTACAGAAGCCGTGAATCCTGATGGCCTTCCACGCATTGAAAGTGTGGCGGCAAAAATAAAGGGACGACCCGGAAGAATTGTGCGCGTCAGGAAGGCCGCATGCCACAGATGCAGCGCTTGCGTTCACACAAGAGGAGGTCATTTTCAACAGTTACAGAGCCCCTGTTACACGAGGCGGAAATGCAAAATTTTGACTGTAGATGCCAATAACAAAAACGTATCCTAAATAACACATAATGAATAGTTTTTACTCTCTCCTTTAATATTCATTAAATAAGTAGGATGACGGATTAATTAGGATCATGGATCCAAATTTAATGTAATATTTAGACACCTTTGTGCAAAGAATGACCAATGAAAAAAAAAAAAACTTTTCCAACATTTTGAATAGGGATCACTATTTTCATTTGCACACATTAATAACTTAGTATATTCTATCTCACGGTCCTGTATGAGCCACGAGGACTGAATCACTCTGTATTCTTCACAAATAAAATAGCTTCTTTATACTATTTAGCGCACAAATTTCAAAACCCCTCCAGCGAATCCTCTTCCTGTACCTCTTTTAATTTAAATAAACGTCATATTTCACTTATCATTTACGTATCTCTAATGACGGAAAGAAAAATATTTACAGGAGTTGTATCACCACCTCCCAGAGGAACTGTTGTAAACGGAGTTGTTGTAAACGGAGCCGTGTACACACGTCCTCTATATTCTAGATCGCAATCGATTTCCTTTTCTTCTATCTCGTCAAATAATTCCTGTTCGGTCAGCATTACACATACCACGTCCGGCCAGCATTACACATACCACAGTAACGTATGATTGCAGATATCTGTCAAAAACTAGTGATTATTTTAAGCAGCAGACTTCTACGACAGGGATACAAATGGCGATTTTACAGTTACAAATGTCTCAGTTCTGATGATGATGTTGTGGGAAAATAGTCCAACATGGGCTGTACCTGTTACAAGAAAGTTTTCTCCATCAAATTGATTTTTTGTATCGTTGAAACTATGATAATAAATGGTCATTAACTGATATGTGGTTTTGTTCTGACAGGGCGTTGTCTCTTACGTAAACTATGCCACTTGAGATTCAGTCAAGTTTTGTTTCTATAAGGAACTAAAGATGGTTCGAGATGACATTAAGTTTAAATTGTTGCGGTCAACGCATAATTTAAAACTTAGTTTCAAATTGATTAACATTTTAGAACGTAACCAGGGCGGATAATAAGTTTGAAAAGCAGGAAAGCTTTTAAGACATGAAACAAACGGGAATTATATTCTTTTTTCTCACAAGTAATTTCTTATTCTCAAATTTTTGTTTCTTTTAATTTAAAAATATATGCTTAATATTCTTCATATTTCATAACTCCCCTTCCACTAACACCGTTTTCGCTTGGCGTCAATCAATATTTCATTATCAACAAAATGACAAACAATAACTTAGTAGCTACACATATTCACACAAAAATGAAGGGATAAAAAATAAAAAGGCGTCTAATAAAAATTAATAAAAATATAGTATCCTGATTCACGTAAACATCGTATTACGTGTTGTTAGGGGCACCGATTTGTTGAGGCGGTAAGTCCATGGGTACCGATTATGTTATTTTGTAGAAATGGGGAATTTCGGCAACTTCACACCGGCGCATGCGTCGCCGTCGCATCAGCCGCGTCAGGACGTGACGCGAAGGTCGCTGTGGCGTCGCGTACCGCTGGCCAATCACACGTTTTGTCTGTATGGCCTTGATTCACCCACATGCGAGCGCGCGAGCCAAACCTCTCAGTCGACGGCAGTCGGCGGGAGCGATTACCTCGGGAGAGCTGTCGCATGGCTAAGCCTTGCAAGTACGTAAACACCCACACGCACACGCGCGCGCGCCCAATTTGCTTTTGATGCTAACATTCTGTCAAAATGTCACTAATCATTTTAATGTTACTTTTAAATCGTAGAGTCACAGTTAACAAACTATATATTTGAATACGGAAAAATGTGAATGTTAATTATTTCTAACTTTAACATTCAGTATTATGTTCACAACGCTAACTCTTAAGCACAGCATCGCTGGAGTGAATGGACCGTCCCTACCCAAAATATTTTCATGTAATTCCAGAAGTTTACTAAAACTAATGACTAATTTCATTTTTTTATTGAACAATTTCAATATAATAGAGCGATGATAATAACAGACCATGATCATATTAATGTGACCACCATAAATTGTGCCATTCTGTAATGTTTGCTACTAATTTCTTAGAAACGAACCATTCAAGAAACGACGTTGTGAAAAAGTTTCAAATTCTATTAATGTAGTAATTTCCCATTTTTTTCTTTGGAGACAGCTTACTTGGCTTTCTCATAACAAAGAAACAAGGAATTTAGGGAAAGATTATTTTACATAAAGTTATAAAAAATATAAAAATGTATAAAAAACGATAAAATTAACATAATCTAAGATAAAACAAATTATAGATAAACGTACTGAAACAACTTGCAGTAAATGGAATTAGAATTGCAGCTGAACCTCTTGTAAAAAATACAATGTAAATTTAATTGCATATAGTGCCAAGAAAGCAAGACCATGTGACAAATGATAAATATCAACTCTGAATTCATGCTTACATTAAGACGTTAATTTTTTGTAAAAAATATAAAAACTTAATTATGGAAAGTTCAAAAGTGAAAGTCTGTTATTCTGGAGATCACAACAAACTAAATCATCTGAAACAATTACAAAGGATACAAATATACTTTGTGTGTTGTGATCGTTTGTTGGAAACTAAAAATATTCTTGAAATCTTTGCTTGAGAGAACACCACGTTCAGCTGACGGAAAACAGGTTTCGACAGCCTTGTCAAGTCTGGTCTTGACTTTGCTAACATAACAACATAATAACATACATGCTAGGCCCACGAGAAACTGTCTGCTCGTGCTGGAAAGCTGCGAACTTTGAGACAAAACTGGAAGAAGATGGTGAAAATCATCATCTAAATCAATCGCATTTAAATGAATTTTAAAAGAATTACTTAATAAGTTCTAAATTTAAAGTAGTTGTTAGTGACCACAGTTGTTGATGCCACTGTAATAAATTTAAGGAAAGTTCTAAATTGTTTCATCAAAATGTTTTTGAATCCCACTTTTCATGCCAGCAGAACACCTAGGATAAAAATATGACTTGGAAAAAATCATATAGAAGTAACGCTTTCAAAGCTTTTCAGAATTTAGAAAATAAACGAGTAGTCGAAACGATGGAGAAGGAGATAATCGTAATAAATATTTGCTTAAAGTAAGCTTTTGAGTTAACTTCTGTTGATTCAAAAGTCTGATACTACATTCAGTCGTTTATTGTCAATTTTGTGGCAAATTCTAAAAAAATGGAAACCTTTTCTTGAAAACCGAGGGAACAGAATTAGACTAAAGGTGTATGAATGAGATATTGGTTGCCATTCAAATATTAAAAACTATTTCATAATATCTCCGCGATAACTGTTCTGTTGACATACGCGAACAGAATAATTTTAGTACATTTATTTCACATACATATTTTGTGTAAATGATTCAGTTCCTCCTAATTGCTAATAAGGTGTGTTACGTAATAATAAGACCATTGTGTTCAGGGTCATATATCAAAATAGCAAATGTTGCTCTATAACTGCTCATACCAGGGCCAAAAACTATGTTTTAAAATGCCAATTACGCAAGTAAGATATATTTAAAACAAGAAGACCGCCATTATTAAGAAATGAGAGTTCACAAATGATAGGACCTTTCTGTTTTTCGAACTTAATTCTGAGACTTTCGAGTATTACCGCAAGTCTAATGTTATTTGTTTGCTCCATGACATTCTTACAAGTATACTGAATACGCACTACCTGTTGATGTGACATACTTGGTGTGGCAGTCACAAGTTGATGAGAAATGGGTCGGAAGTCAAGCCAGGGTTGGAGGGAGGATGTACTTAGTGCTCTTAAGGCAGAGGAGTCGTCGGCATGGAGAAATAAAAAATTGTCTATGTTAAGTTCTTATCATTTTGCAACAACTAATTCTTCTGTTCCATTTAATTAGGAAAATAAAATAAAAAAATAATATCCACATATTCAATAGATTATCTCAACAATTCGTTTTTTGCCATGTCAAGAATATTTTGTTTGAAAATTTGCCAATAAAAATTTGCTTGACTTAATGTTATCATATTAAACACACCATAAAAGCAGATGGTTAGTTACTCACTTTTGCTCTACTGTGCTCACTCTTATTGATGTGGTAAACATTTGATTAAAGACGGGCGTTATTTTCAAAATTGTGAATGGCCAGCAGCCTCTATTCATACACTTCCCAAATGCTTTGTGATTGCAGGATGTTGAACTATATCAGTGCCGCCCTGTTGCAAGCTTCGTTAGGCGACTGGGCCCTCGTCTTCGCAGGCATTCTGCTGCTTCTCTACATCGTCGGCACTTGGAACTACGACTACTTCCGCAAGCAGGGCATCCCCTCCACAAGCCCCAAAATGCCCTTCCTGGGTGACATGGCGGGAATGTTCTTGAACCAATCGTTTCCAGATATCGTAATGAAACAGTACAAGAAAGCCCGAGAACACGGAGTATATGGGGCATTTCAATTTATTTACCCTGTGTTTTCTGTAACCGATCCAGAACTTATCAAAGTGGTTACGGTGAAGGAATTCGACAACTTCATGAACCACCAGACGGTGCAAAGCGAGAAAACAGATCCACTTTTTGGCAAGAATCTATTCAACCTCAAAGGTAACTATTTTTAGGAGGAGCAAAAAAAGAAATATTCGACATAAAATCATAAAAATTCATTTTGACTAGCAGTTTTTACAAGCAGTAACATGAAAGCAAAATCTAGTATGTAATAATAAAATTGTCTTTTAAAAAAACCTGTTTTCATTCTACAAATTCACCAGTCACGAAATCGATAATTCCATACGTGTATTAAAGGTTAATAAAACTAGTAATTAAGTTATCTGTTTACTCACATCTCAGACCAGGCTTGGAGGGATATGCGAGCTACGCTAAGTCCCGCTTTCACCACCAGCAAGATCAAGGGAATGTTTCCACTCATTTCACAGTGTGGGGAGCAGATGGTTCGCCACCTACGTCAGAAATGCGCAAACAGCAAAGAGGGTAAGTCATAAAAGTCTGTTTTTAAATAGATATTCCTGCTAAGTTGATATTGGACTAATACTAACACTTATCGCTAACACGATCTTATCTAACTCTAAATAACTAATTATTATTTGACAAAAATATTATTATGCAAAGTGCAGCGTTGTGAAGTGCATCATTTAGATTCTCAATTATACATTTTATAGGCAGAACTATAATGGCAAAAAATGCTGTATTAATTTCTAGATTGTCGGACCCTCGTTCATTGCCCTGATGTCCAAAGCATAACACAATATGTCAAAATATGTTGAATGTAAAATATACTTGGGGGTATTTCATTTGTAACAAAATTAAAATATTTGTTATTGAGTTTTTTTGCTTTATGTACTTCTTGAAACTAAAACAATCTGTAAAATATCTTGAGCGAACAGGCGACCGAGAAAATGATCTAAGTAGACAATTTCAAGTTTCCTGCTAACGTAGGCGGTCGCAATTATAATCTCACAACTGAATGAGCAGAAAGAGCAGAAATTAAAGAAGAGATTATAACGTGAGAAACACGTACTCTGCTTCTTGGGATATTACAATTAACAAGAGGACAAATAAGAGAACAAACTTTCTCAGCGTAATTGAGCTCTCGAGTTGGGATATTAAAACGCGTGGTCCTCCGGATAATTTCATTGGGTCTTCTCATTAAGGTTACTTGTAGGCCCGGACATTCCACATGATGTTTTACTTTTTTCTCCGAAACCAGTGGACATTGTGTCTTACGACGATGCATATGTGACCTCGGAAAGAAAGGCTAGACTATGTAATCAAAAGTACCCGAACACGTCCAAAATGGTGTTACGGTGTGGTCGTGTTTTTTCCATGGAGGAGGCTTCCACCCCTTGTTGTTTTGTACGGCACTATCACGAAACAGGCCTATGTTGATGTTTTAAACATCATCTTGCTTCCTACTGTTGAGGAGCAATTCGAGGATGGCGATTGCATATTTCAACACGATCGAGCATCTGTTAATACTGCACGGCCTGGGGCGGAGTGTTTACACGACATTAACATCCCTGTAATGGACTGACTTGCACAGAGTCCTGACTTGAATCCTATCAAACACCTTTGGGATGTTTTGGATCGCCGACTTCGTGCCAGGCCTCACTGGCTTTCATCAATACCTCTCGTTACTGCGGGACTCCGTGAAGCATGGGCTGCCATACCCCAAGAAATCTTCCAGTGCCTGATTGAAAGTATACATGCAAGAGTGGACGCTGTCATGATGCCTAAGAGTGGGCCAACACCCTATTGAATGCCAGCATTACCGATGGAGAGCCCCACGAACTGATCATTTTGTGTCCGGATACTTTTGGTCACATAGTGTACATTCACACCAAGTTTCTTTTAACTCCGTAATTTTCAACCCTTGATGACTCTTGTAAAAGTATCGATCGCAGCGACTAGCGGCGCAAGAAAAGAAAGTTTAAAAGATCCGATCAATCGCACCAACCAAACATCTCATTCAAGTGAACGAGACTCTCCGAGATCTGACTCGAGTCCCATCCACAATTCAAGCTAGGCCTGCGATCTGGTTTGTGCTGGTTGTATATATACCGCATTGTCCCCATAGGTTCTTCCTGCAAGGCTGTAATAACGTGACAGATATACAGCCAATACGCCAGAGCCAGGATTTCAAGCTTCGTTTGAGTAAGAATGAAACCCTTTTCAAGTCGCAAGAGCCAATCTTGCAATTAGTCATAAACGCAGGGGCTTAAATGGTCGATGAGTTAGTTTCCACAACACTTAATATGAGAAGCACGATACTTGTCGAACTGATGCATTTGATCTTATTCTGATAGAGTACAGCATGGTGAAAGTTTTATTAGCTGCTCAACTTGTTTTACACAGAAATGGTGCGATACTAGTATCACCAAAACCCAAATACATAATATTTATTAGGTGTTTCGGATTTTCTAGAAATGTGCGTAAATATAGATTATTATGCTTTATATTCTCTTATGCTGTAAAAATAATTAATTTATTTAGGAACCATGAAAGAACCTCTTCCGACTGATATGAAAGACCTGTTCGGCCGTTTGGCGAATGATGTCATCGCCACCACAGCGTTTGGAGTCAGTTGTGATTCCATGAAGGATCCTGATAATGAATTCTACGTCTCTGGCAAAACTATGACTACCTTCTCCAAATTGCGGACTTTCATCTTCATAGGATACATACTCATCCCAAAACTAATGCAGGTAAAGCTTAAAATATTTGCAATACGCTTTTAAAATAAGTATACATTCAATTATTGCTAATGAAAATGTTTGCCAATGAAAATATAGATTTCAATATTATATCATTCAAAACACGGATGCTTTTAATGGAATGCACATTACTTCCGATCAACGTGACATCTACAGTAGGAACTATACAAAAATTACAATTTCGTTTTACAATTACACAATATTTTTCTCAGTCACAGAAATCGCGTACCCTCTAACGGTCTCATACCAAATGAGTAGAGTCAACAACGTATCCCAGAATGTTTTCCCTCTCTTTTGTTTCTTTTTATCATTTAGAACATTTAATATTACATCCTTTCTGAACCTTCAGTGAAGGTTGCGTCCCTCAACGCTTATAAACAATTTTTAAATTGAAAAAAACAATTGGTTGAAATGAATATAGTCTCCGGCGATCGCTTGCAGACATGCAAGCTGTGCTCCAAAACAATTGAAATTTTAGTTATCTCAGTAGTGAGACCTTTCTCCGTTTCTAGGACCATATGTTCTAGAAAATACTAAAAAATACTAAAAGGTTTTTGCAAAGAAGGCGAGCACGAATAGGGATATTGCATGGATTCAGAGCTCTTTAAGTGAAATTTTGAGGAACAACACATGAAAAGGCAAGTCCATTCCCTTCGTACTTAATCTAATTATAAAAAAGCACTGGTACAGATTGCATTGGGAGGTACTCAGGTACCCATAAGGTATTTAAGGAATAACATACAAGCCTTCAGTAAGACTCGTAGAAGATCCCAGTACGAAAATATTCTACCAGTCTGCTGCAGTTCCTAGGATTCAACAAGTGTCGGAAACCGGGATCAGCCACCGGATTCATCAGTCCGATAAGTTATTCTCAGCTGCAATACGTGCATTCTTGTCTAAACTGTATAGTATGCGTACCCCCATTTGTGAACTATTTGTCCATGTCGCAATACACAAACCATCGTATTTTTCGAGAATTTATCATAGTCCAAAGACTTCCACATAAGTCTATGAGTTATAACGCATGGATCTCCATTGTAAAACATCTGACTAGACGAAAGAGTGAGTGCATGTCCTCAAAAAGATCTTTTGATGATCAGGCTTTGAAGTTGCGAGTGCTGGACGCCAATGCGTCCAACTTCTTCGACACGCTGGTGCACTCTACAATCAAGGAGCGCCAGCAGAAGGGCATCTTCCGTCCCGACATGCTGCAGCTGCTCATGCAGGCGCACGAAGGGCAGCTCAAGGCGGAGAAAGAGGACGCGGAGGAGGCCGAGGATGTGGGCGCCAGGAAAGCCAGTAAGTTCTCTCACATTATCTTCATATATTTTCACATAAATCTAGGGCAGCTCGAGGCAAAGAGAACCCAGTGGAGGCCGGAGAAGAGGGCGCCAGGATGACCAGTAACACACACACACACAGACATCCCATTCATGTCCTTCCACACAAATCTTTTCAAATTTGTTTTGCCTCTTCCGTACTGTTTTCCGTTCAGTACAACAACTGACGGTTGGAAATAGCTATTGGTGAATTGTACACACAACATGAAGCCAAATGCTTACATATTTTTATTTTTCACCAAGGACTGCGATTCTTAACGACGCAAATCTCTTCGGTCATATTTATCAATCATTCCAAATTCCAAATATTCCAAATTCTGTGAATGCGATTAGCGTTGTACCATCTGAACACCTTTTAAACACCACATCCACCTATTAAAGATGCCAGAAATCTCTTGCGCTACCGCCAGTATATAAAAAACTAGGCTTTGTTATTGGCGTACACCTACAGGGTCTTTACATAGGACGAGTGTAACGTGATATTATCCACATTTTGAAGGTGACCTCACAGAGACGTTCTTTAGAAAACCGTACCCTGGCCCTGGATCTATTTAAAATATATTTAAACTTTAAAGACATTCATTTTCGGCAATTTTTCTCAATATCTATTAGAAATTCGAAGATTCAGTAGGGAATATAAAATAACTATTTTCGTAACCTTACAAATTATTGTGTTTCAGATTTATCAGACGACGATCTATCTGCACAAGCTGTAATATTTTTCTTCGCTGGATTCGACACTGTTTCATCGGCTCTTTGTCTCATTGCCCATTTGCTCTCACACCATAAAGATGTGCAGAACCGTGTGTATGCAGAAATATGCGAAGTCATGGAAGAAACTGGAGGAAAGCCTGTATACGAATCTGTTCAGGGAATGAAGTATTTGGACGCGGTAATCAACGGTGAGTGACCATCAATAAAGAACGAAGAGCACCACTTGGACGTCTTTTAGCATTTTATAACGATCATTCCCTAGCGCAGGGGTGCTCATATTGCAAGGCCTGAAGCGCCACAATTAAAACCTTTGCTACGTCTGCAGGCCGTATTTTCATTACTCGGGCGCTCCAGATCTGACTTTCCCGCCCTCGGTTGATGATGTCGGTGCCCTGAAACGGGGGGGGGGGAGGATGGAACCATGCTTTATATCAGACCTTACTACGAATAAGGGAGTGAAACACATTCGGATGATTTAGAATTTCTGAATATACTAGAAAAAAATTCTTAATTCTTAATTTAACCTAATTTTAAATTAAGGCAGTGTTGACCCCGACAAGGCGCGCGCGCACACTGTTCTTTCCCGACAGCGACTTTCACTTCTGATTAATATCCTTTCGCGGGCCACAATAACTAGCAACGCAGGCCACATGCGGCCCGCGAGACGCAAGTTGGACATCCCTAAACTAGATTGTTCTCTGTTTGATACAGAGTGTCTGCGCTTGTACCCACCTGCAGTGGCGACCGAGCGCGTGTGCCAGAGAGACACGCAGTTGCCCGCCGGGACAAAGTCTCGCCCAGTGACTGTGAGGAAGGGCCAGGCCGTGTCAATCCCCATCATGGGTCTGCACTACGATGCAGAATACTGGCCCGATCCTGAGAAGTTCGACCCCGAGCGCTTCAGCGACGAGAACAAGCACAACATCAAGCCCTTCACCTACATGCCGTTCGGCGTGGGCCCTCGTTTCTGTATCGGTAAGTGAAGAACCGTCTTTGTGAGATAAGAGCAATATAATTCTGTGAAAGACTGCCACTGAGAAGTCGAAAAGCTCTATTATATATCCCTTTCGTTACACCTCATACAACTAATCTAAACAAATGCTCCAGCGAAAAAAAAATTTCATAGTAGAAGTAGCATTTACATTTTTTAAATTCATAATTTACCCATATTAATCATTTGTTGACATATTGTATAATTCAGTTTCTTGACATCCTTGCATTCTGATCGACCCACTATTTGACAACAGTGTTGTTTATTTCTCGTGTTCCTGACAAATATGGCGTTTATCACACTGAAAAATTTTGAAAACTGCTTTATTATAATGTAATGTTTTCAGAACCTGATCTTGCAGATTTATTTCAACTACAACCTATTCTGACTTCATATTTGCATTTTTAGTCACTTAAAGGATTGGTCCTTGTTGATGTCTATCTTGTCCAATATCTTGGTCAATAAAATGGTTTGTCTCTCCGAAGCTGTTTTTACATTTTTTGTTTCACGTTTTATATCGAGAAGTATCAACAATTCATTTTGCGATATTCTGCCTGTATTGCCTGTTTTTCCCCAATGTTTCATGCTGCACTTGTAATATATCTTGTTTCATTCCTTCGCCTAGAGTTAATGACCGATGTTATAAGAAGTCATGTTGATGAATGACTATGCTTAGTAGGTTTGTATTTTGCCTGGTTCAAGATCATGAAACACGCATATCAACTTGAATAATATGTCGTTACTTCTTTGCCCTTTTAAATCGAGTTTTTTTTTACATTTGCTAAGCCCGAATGTCAAGCAATGTCAGTGAAGATTTTATTTACCACAGACAGCATTTGATAGAGTCACATCATAAATAACAAACAATTTAAAATCATCCATGTCAAATGTCTTATTGAATTTTTCTCACTATGAATTTTTCTACACGAAGTCTGGTTACGACCGTTGTCTAGATGCAGGCACCACACTCATGCGAACTAGTAATGCACATTGTGTATGTCCTTGGAAAATCTCATTGAAAAATAATTTGAATATTCCGTGTTGTGCTAACTGCGTGGAAGTAACCTGGTACTCCCAAGATTTCATACATTCCTTACAAAACTCTTTACGAATACAGAATGAAATAAATAGATCTCCGGTGCTTTCAGTATTTAACCGTGTGGTACATGTCAATAGCCTTCTATAGCCTTCTGGTGGTTACGTCAAGCCATGATCAAAATATATTTTCATTTCCTTACATAATTTAAGATGATTTCTTGAATAGTAAGATTTGCTTGTAGCCATAGAAACCTTCAGAACATACTTTCTGTTCAGTTGACCATAGATGATTCTTATTTATTATTATTATTATTATTATTATTATTATTATTATTATTATTATTATTATTATTATTATTACAAACTTAAAATTTTACTACTGCGTTTCAGGACAACGATTCGCTCTGATGGAAGTTAAGCTTACGCTGGTGCATCTCTTGGCGAACTTCGAACTACACCCCTGTTCAAAGACGAAAAACCCTCTGGAGTTCACGTCTGCATTCAACTTGATGGCGAAAGGGGGCTACTGGTGTGGTATCACGGCGCGGGACTCTTGAGCCACAAGATGGAGTCTCAGCAAGGCTGTGTAACATTCGTTTCTTACATTGAGAGTAAAAGCCTATTGTTATATTTATTCCTAATTCAACAATGTATATTTAAAGAGTGGGGTAAGGGACTTTTGAGGTTAAGAAAACGTGCGAAGCTTTTACGTTTCTCCCACAGATCACGTACTGATTTGGCGGTTTTTAAGCAATTTGATAAAAATTAATAAAAAATTAAAACCTTTCAATTTCTGGAACTCAGAACAATCTCAGCTATGATTGTAAACATATGAAGGATATTCCCTATTAGTTGTACTTGGTTAAAACTAATTGTTTAAATAGTGAGTTGGCAAATAAGTCCCTTCAGTTTTCTGGGTTTGAAAGGATACACAATTATTTGGTATAAGTCCATTATTTCAATCAAGTACATACTGAGGAGTATATTAATAACCTTTTGCCATTTTCACCAACTTGATAACAATACCTTCATAGAATATCTGTGGTTAATCGACAAAAAACTGCTGTTGGTGCGTTTGTACAGTCTCCTAATAGCGAGGGTTTTCCCTTTCATGGAATTCTGCTAAATAGGATAGACTGAATGCGCCAGGTTGGGTGAATCTGGAGGATGAGTGAAAATTTACCAGCCAAGACGTAACAGTTTCTGCCGGATGGTTAGCGAAATGTGAGGTTTCGCATTGTCATGCTGGGAGACGGAACACTTACAATTGGTCAATTCTTGCGCGAAATACATTGCTTTACGTACTTAACTGCGAGCAAAATATAGTTGAATCAATTGCCCTGCCAGTTGTTACCCTCTCGTAATGCACAACACCTCTATAATCACATCATGTGGAGAGTTCAAATTTCTTCCCGCCTTCAATCCCGCCTTCGAAATTATTTGCTGCACCTCATTGCTTTCCTCCTACGATCTTTACGCACTAGATTATCGTAGTATAAAGCGTGATGTTTTTGGCCTTGTGATAGTGATTTGCAGATGGATATGTAATTGATCAAGTTCACCTCTGTTTATTAATGCGGCACCGAATGCCGCTTTAAGCAGAGAATCGAGTCCTAGGTGGCGGAAATGGATTTCTACACTTCTATAGAAAATGTTCAATGAGGCAGCAATCTTCCGTTTGTGATGGATTTGCGTAAATAATTGCCTTGCCATCACTATACTGTGAAGTTCTGTCAAGTTCGAAAAAGGGAAGAGAAAGGCTGACTCCGTAGGGCGCTGCAACGTCACCTCGCTGTAATGGCAGCTGCCTATTACAGATGCCTCTGTCCGCTCCTTTTTTCTATACTTGTCCTTCCTCCTTTTTCGAGCGTAACCTTGACAGGTCACATGCAAAAAATTCGAAGTATAGAATCAATCTTGGTCGGGCGACCTGCACGTGATGTGTCGTTGACGTCTCAAGGATTTTTCCCCCCAGGGCCTTTTACAGCCGACAGCCAGTTTCCCTTTACGACCCAATGAGATGGATATTCGACCATGCACTTTATAGTAACACACCTGCGGATTCCTCTGATCTGGAGTCAGCAGCATGGGAGGCCCTCCGTGACAACACGTGGATGAGAGACAAGAAACAACAACGATGCCCAAGGCGGGACACGAACCCTTTGCGTCCCTTCGCACCTAAGCGATGAGTCGGCTCACGCTCTTAGCCACCTCGGTCAGCTGTCGTCCAAGTTTCCCGAATGGAATTTCTCAAACCGCTTTTGGCACTTGCGTTCGTTACATTCATCATCCCCGGACACAAGGACAGTATTTCTATGTGCCTCTATAGCTCGTTTGCTTCTTTATAATTTTTTTTTTGCAGGCGTACAGCCTCTTTTACAAAGGGTATGAATACGTTCGTTACAGATTTAATGAGTTGATTTATATTTTGAAACTATTAGAATTATTTAGAGGAGTTGTATGTGCGAGGGGTTTAGGGTGGGGTCAAAAAATGATACGGATACGGTTTGTTTGCCTGGATCTTGGTAGGTTCGATAGTTCAGGTTGTTTGCTTGTAGATTTTTTCTTATCGTCTTATAGTCTTCTACGTTGATTACAATTACTTGTGTGTATTTTCATTTGTTACGAGTTTGAAACTGGTTGAATTTGAGTCTTCGATGGATGGTTTTGATTGGGTTGGGATGATCTTGGGCGTCGTGAAGGAATACGGGGGGAATAGTTACTTTTTTAAGTTTGAGGAGGTGGGATTTGTGGGGGTATCTTGGGTGTTAAGGGTTTCGAAACGGTTTTCTACAGGGACATTGTACATTGTGGGTGAGTAGGGGGTAAGGAATTATTTAGGCGGGGACGTTTATTAGACTACTGACCCTGCGTTTCGGGATTGTGGGCTATTTCTTAATTTGAGTTAAGAGGTTCCGTGGGTTTATCATCCGGCTGCTTATAGACTTCTTGTAGAGATGTGCGGGAGGATTGTCGTGGTACTGGTATAGATATATGAGCGCGCTTGACCCTGCTTCCGACCCTGATTGTGCTAAAATGTCTGGGGATTCTGCCATGGCGCAGTTCAGATTCCAATGATGGAGTTCGCACTTAGTCTAACGCTAAATTCGGCTAAGAATTTGACACTTCAACTATAAACACTGACAACACTCGTTGAGTAGATTTGCCGCAAAGTGGCAGTAGCGGCTATGAGCCGCGCCCGGCGCCCGGCTGTCGCACGTCCGCTGGGGTGTGGCGCTGATAACACTGCCGCTTGCCATAACGACGAGCGGAGCACAACAGAGCTCCTACCGCTCAACAGAGAACCGCTCCTAACGAAGCTGGGAGCGGAATGTTGCCTTTTATATAATAAGACAAAATAATATGGCGATAATGGCGAAATTTGCTACGTCTATCTTCGAAGCTGCGCTGTTCACACAGTACTGAAGTATGTGAAACAAAATTTTACGGGATGTGTCCGCTGACGTGACATTCAACATGCGCTGTCGATTTGTCCGGTGTCCCCGAGCAAAGGTGGAGAAACTGGAGGGAGAAACGGTGAGAAACTGTGCTAAAAATACCGAACGGACGTATTTGTCAACTCATGAATGCCTAGAACTTCCACTAAAGACGATTCAAAACAGCCCTTCTGTTCTAAGGCGGATGCACACTAGGGTACCGAGACGATGTTGCTGAAAAGGCATATCAAACTTATAGCCACTTACGACATACTCAAACAAGTCATATTTGTTGCCACACACACACACACACACACATTTGATTCAAGTCCTTCAATAAAAAATTGTCTAGTTGTGTTTGTACAAAATGATTATGTCAGTGTCAAACGACACGCTATTGATGCCGTCACTCCCCCTTATCAGGACATTTTGAAGGTCAGAGGCTATCGCATGCAAAACAGGATCCTAAACACGAGAATTATCTTGTTGTGAAAAGTATTTATATTTTTTTTACCATTCCATCTTCTTTCCTTTCTAAAGAACCTGCAGCAGTTAATCGGCAAATATCATCAGATTTAATGTGAGCAAACAATTTATATTTTTATCAGTATTATGTATATTTCATAGCAAAGTGTTTCGCAAAACTCTAATGTACGATACAAATTAATTTTAATGTAATTTATAGTAAATAAAAGATAGTTTGTAAATCTTTCTTAAAAAACGAAAACTTATTTAACAATTCCGTTGACATTGTGTTGATCCCAAAAGTTATTTTTTTAGCACAATATTCACATATCATAAATTCCAGAGTGATGAAAAGTTAACCATCATTCTGAATGCAAAGATGACTAAATATAGTATTTTGGACTATTCTGATTCATCCCAGCGAAGTCACTAAAGTGGTTGATCTGAAGGAGGTCAATAGAGTGGAAGATATGAGAAAGTCAGTTCAGTTGTGTATCTGAAGAATGTTGATCAGGTAAACGATCTGTATACTACCATTAAGTCGATGACCTGAACTCGATGAAGAGGAGTATCTAAAATCGATTAAGTAATATATAAATACAATGCGAACAAATTGATAATCAAAAATGTTGGGCCATTGGATGTTTTGAAGATGGTCGTGCTTGAACAGCATTTTCGCTCGTATTTTTACGCAAAATTACGCGGAAAATAATCAAATTTTCGAAAAATTGTACATGAGCTTATTTCAAAATCTACCTTTAAAGAATAGGTTTGGAAGGGAATTAATAATCTCTATACGAATACTATTAAATTAAGGGAAATAATCTCTATACGAATTCGTATTCATAATTGTAGTTGCAGGAAGACTCCGAAAAAATTTTGAACTTTTGAAATTTTCGAAAAATCAAGGTTACAAGGTGACAAGCATGAGACCTGCACAATCCTCTAAAACGTCCTTTACACTATGCAAAAACAAAATTTAATCATGGAGCCATGTTTATGAAAATTTGGGAAAGGTCCCAGAGACTTCATGTAAAGTACTCGCCAAAATTGAAATATCAAGGAGAAAATAACAATTGAAAAGCCGGCGTTATCAGTCAGACTGACTGCAAAATATCAATTTTTGGAAAAAATCAGTTGCCACTAGCGTTGTTCACAAGTTGTCGGAAAGCCAGACGTTTTGAGTCATTCGATCGTATAAAGAACCCGTCATTGTTTCTGGCTACACCGAGTGATAGACTATTTTTTCTAAATTTAGCGAATGAATTTATTCATTCTTTCAATACCACACTTTTCAACCCCTGCCGAAGCCGTGGATTTTTAGGGCGAAAAATTTCTTCGTACGCCTTCCTTCCGGGGTGAAGTAAAGCCGGCTGTCCCATATTAGTAGATTTACTGTATGTAAAAGATTCTTAAGCCTAAAGGAAGCCTCTGAGCTAAATTCAAATCGCCTTTTTCGTCGCCCAAGAAATAATTTTATTCACCGATAGTTTGTGAAAGGAGCGTAGCAAAATTTGCGTGGTCAGACGGAAGAGCAGGCCTCATGGCCTGAGACTCGCCACGTAAAATAAGACATCAATTCAATTCGATTTATGAGAATGATCTAAGAAAGTGGATAACTAAAAGGATGTTGTAGATATAAAATTTTCAAACGATCGGTTTGATGAAGATTGTCGACCAAATCCATTAACCAACCACTTGTGGAGCTATGCTGGTATTTTTAAGACATTTTTCGATTTCTTCTCTATATTTCTTTAATCATAAGTCATGTACACAAATGATTTAAAGCAATGTTGAAGAGGATGAAGTTTTGTACAACTTTTGAACAAAACATTTCTTTAGTTCAAAAGATGTGACAATTCTCTTGAAACTGACAGTGCTTGGATTAGTATATCATACATCGATCAAAATGCCATTTAAGAGGCATCGAAATATTTTCTATTATGTGCTAGAATGTAATGAATTTAATACAACACTTTAATCAAAAAGATCAAGTTAGTTTTTTTTCTGACTGTTCTACATTACTTCATATTCCCAATAAAGACAAGAACTTGTGGAACCTTTAACATTAAAAGAGTTAAGTTAAGAACAAAATCTTATAGGAACTTATTTGTAGGAAATTTTGCCTACTTCAACTTCATACAATACATAAGTTTCAGTAGAATTGATAGTTATGGAAATAAATTTAAAAAAACGTACAAAAATGCCTTTAAGCGGCCCCGTAACGCCGGCTCACCCCTTCACACTTCAGAATTTTTATTATAATAAGCGATAGTTACAAAAGATCTATCATGCCAAGTTTCATTACTTCGAGATTTTCTTTCACTTAATTTGTCTAATTTGAATGGACTAATTGCTCCGAAAACATATTAATGCACATGGACGTGTGCTATCATAAACTTGTGTCTATGTGCATACATTTTGGAGAAATTAAAAAATAACGTTATTTAACGGATGTAACTCGCCTGGAAATTGGTTTAAAAAAATATGTTTGATGCAAAAATTGTAAGAAATTTAATTCTCCTTAAAATTGCTTTGAATTATTTTTCTAGAAGATTTAATTTGCAATATTTACTGAACAGTACCCGAAAAAGTAAAAAAATACAAGTTTTTCACGCCTCTTGGAATTAGCACAAGGACTTTGAGATCCAAATTTTGGAGTTTTAATTACATAGTGGCTGGTTGCATACAACATATCTAAAGAAAAAGTTTTTTGACCTTTTCCAGGTAAATTGTACTTGCCGACTGGACAATTCAACAATTCATAATTTTCAGATTCTCCATATTACCGATTATAAAGTTTATTGCCCTGTCATTGATTTGAGTATTAGAATGAGTATTATTGTTAGGAGCAACTTAAGACATGTTTACGGCCCCTGATGATGTTAATCTTGCGCTGATAAGAAAGATACACAAATACAAGACAGAAAGATATACAAATACAAAAATAAAACTTCTTTGTGTATCCGCCTCATGCATTGCCGTGACCTCCGCAGAGGCACTGGGGCGGCGTCTAGACGATGACATGTGAAGGTCGTTGTGACGCAGAAATTTGCTGCCCAATAACACGTTCGCTCTCCCAAGCCCATACTCCGTTGAAAATGTAGTGTCGCCTGACGTTGTTTTCAGGCTACCGCGGTTATCTAATCGGGAGCTTCGTTGCGACTGAATTTTAGGCACTGACGCTCCCGATTGGATAACCGCGACCCAGCTGATGGAACGTCAGAAGTCGTTTTAATGAAATCGGAGAATAGTCACACATACGCGGGCGGGCGAGCGAGCGAGCGAGCGAACCTTACTCACTCAGTCGTCAGTTGTTGAATGTGGTGGGCAGGAACGTGTGCAACGGGGGAGAACGCGACGCCCAACCCGGCACGTACGTAACGCATAAGCAGCACACTGTTCGCAGCGACGCCGCCGTATGAGGGCACAAACCATCCTAAGGCGATAAACAAAAGACGAATTAGTCATAAAACATAGTTTCTTGAAGAAATAAATGTTTATTTTTTGCGCTGATTCAAAATGTATCTAGTAGCATATTGACGTGTTTCATACTCACTAGATGCCCTTTTGTCATTTCGAATCAATATTATCACGGAGCGATGGCAATAAACATTTAATTGATACTCCTGAAATTTGTGTTTTACATATTCGTCTTTTACATACATCACCCTTGCATTATTCACTAGTCTTAAAGCTATCGTTTTTATCGGTTTCGTTTTTTATTTGAATAAAACACCGTTTATGACACGTTAGAGAGACGGTAGACAGTATCTAAAGTAATATAGGTCTATTTTAGACCTAAAATATAGAGATATAAAAAACATTTCTTCGTCAATAGTAATTCACGAGATGACACATCCTGCATTGCCGTTTTTTTAATCGTAATCATCCTGCGCAAAAGCCCTGCACTCCCCCCACTTCCACACTGTTAAACTTGTACACAACGCTTGTTACGATCATCGTTGCCACCAACGAAGCTACGGGAAGCTACAGATGAATTGTTGCATACTCCCGGTAAAGTAACAATTCTGACCTTCAATTACTCTGAACCTAATTACGATATCAAAAATGAGTCAAAATGTATTTTGTTTAAAATTTTATTGGCTTTCAGAAACATTCAATTCACATGGGTGAACTTACTGTTTTGGATGTATTTGCGAAAACCAGAGAAAGTGCACATTTAAATATTACTGTAAATGAGTGGAAAAGGACATAGGTGTATTTGTTACAAAATCCCATACAGATTGTAACGTTTCCTCTTGCTTTGATGGTCACGTGTAGAACATTTGATTGAAATTGAAATAAACTTAGATTTATATCAAAAGGATACATTCCCTTTTGTGATAAAGCATATAATAAGTTGAAAAAAGTAGTTTTAGTTATGCCAGACCCTGCACACTTCGTGTAAAACGTATCGAAATCTGTTCAGACGTTTCAGAGATTACCTCGGTCAACAGACCACAAGAATTATAAAAATAATATAACAGGTTATTTATGTTACCTCCTGATTATGTGCAGATTATAAAAAAAATCTTACTTTGAAATAACAGAAATAAACTTCGTTTATACATTTTTTTAAAAATAATCGTGAATACTAACTATAAGGGTGCCAACTGAAATATACAAAGAAAATAACTACCATCTTGGATGGGGAGGGGGGCGGTTTTGTCTGCTGGAGCAGTCGTGCCCTTGCCCTTGCTGCAGCTGACACGGCCCACAGTTGTCACACGTCCACAGTTAACACGGTCCACAGCTGCGGCTGGCAAGTGAGCTAATGTGTCTCTCGTTCGAAAGGTCAACGACGACACACAGTATGAGCAACACCACAAAAGTACTTTTATTTCTACCCATTTTCACCGATACCTAGAATGGCTAACGTAATACTAGTTCAGTAACTGTAGCATGCATTAAACAGAAAAAATAGCATAAATGTATTAGGTAGAATACATACATATATAAATTGGTTATGAAAAGTTGTCATTAACACTCTTATTATTATAATGTAAAGTACATTAAAGAAAGAAATTAGAACCATTTTAAAGAACATTTTCAAAATTCCCCAGATGCTTCATGTAAAGTACGCCCCAAAATTAAAAGATTCGTTTTAAATTTGCAGGGCCATATTGTTTTGGCAATATTCATTTTGAGAATAATTCTATGCAATTTGTTTATGCGCTAGTGTTGCACACAAGACGGGTGGAGCGGGCGATTGGCAGAAGGACACACGAATGGGCGGATAGACGGATAAACGGACGTAGTCACACACGGACACGCAAACACACGGGCAAGCAGACATATGGGCACGCTGCCGGACGAACACGCAGCCAGACAGCCACGCAGGCGGATACGCAGACGGGCATGCAGACGGACTAGCACACAGCCAGGCAGCCACACAAACAGACGGACACGCAGACGGCAGGATACGCAGACAGACGGGCACGCAGACAGACGGATACGCACGCAGACGGGCACGCATGCAGACGCAGATGGACGGGCACGCAGACACACGGGCGCGCAGACAGACGGGCACGCAGACAGACGGGCACGCAGACATCATCAACAATTTCCAAAGCACTCGTGGTATTATATATGATAAACATTTACATTGAATCATTTCGTGGCAGTTGACATGCAGGATTCAGCCAAGGCCACCTAGCGAATAACTGTCTCCCTAGCCTACCGCCGGTGGCTTTGGTTTACTGCGCTAGTAAAATTTATTTCAAACAAGATTCCACGTAAAAAATTGCAAATAAAAAGAAATTAAAACTCAAAAGCATTATAAAATATTAAATGCAATTCTAATGTATACAATCCAACAAAACATTTACTAGAACGCTTCTCAATGATTAAATGTCAATACTTGCTTTGTACATGTCTCTGTGATTGGTCAAGAATATGTATCATAATGAAATCTGTATCGTAATGAATATCATGATGCAACGGGTTGCAGCCATCGAATGATAGAATTATACATGAGACTAGAAGAACGTTTTCGATATTAGGGGAACACAATTCCGCAAAAATCCCAACGTCGATTTTTCACATTAGACAATTTTCTCTGTAATTATCTCTGTATATACTTCACATATACTACTTATGCGAGAAACTAAATCCTCACATTATCCCAATTCTGAGAACGTAATATGGTTCAAATAAAACTTAAGTGTGGTAGTGGTATTATGATGGTTGTTACGCGGAAGTTAATGCAAAATACAGTAAAACTTAAGCCGGAATCTCTGAAAGGTGGAAATCTGGTATCCTGGATAAGAAATCTCAGAACAGAGTTATGTGATACGTGAAATAGTTTTTAGAGAACTAAATTAATTTTCATCTGGCTAAGAAAAAAAATTATTTTTAAGTTTCCGGTACTATCTTTAGAATGAAGTAGTGCAAAAGGGCACGTCCTGAGTCAATAGCGAGAACGACGTTTTTGTGGCGGTTCTCTGCGAGTTTCTCACTCATTGGTGTACCTTCCAACGTCACGACCAGCGCGACTTCGTGGCTGTTGCTCCGAATTCTTAATGTTGGTCGTCCACACCCGTTCATTTCTCAAGAGCGTCACCACATTTCTTTCTGAAGTCAATGGAATTCCGTGAAGGCTAGCATATCATCCTGCCGTGACAGTCGCGAGGTGTAGACCAGACGATTTAGTGAACGCTCGCAGCGTAGTCTAGGGAAGCTTCTCTTTAATGTGTACATGCAACATGCTCGCTACAGAAGAAAATGCAAGCGATTGAAGAACGCGAGAAGAAAAACGTTGCAAAATTGAAAGTAATTCAAAACAAAACTTATTACTTTATATGCAAAGACGACAAAATTCGATACGAATGGATAAAAGGAAATTCAGTGGACGTGAAGTGCCTCGCGAAAGTTACAGGGAACATGATGCAAAATAATGCGGTATTTGAGTAGTTTGTTTCTGCATGCGCACAAGGAATGCGTATTTTTCGGTCCTATTATTCAGACAGAAGCATTGAAAGTGGCTAAAGCACTTGGAATTGCCAAGTTAAAGCTTCTAACGGATGGTTGGAAAGTTTCATAAGACTTCAAAACATTATCTTCAATCGCGTGTGAGGTAAATCAGGCAGCGTGAGAGTAAGGAAAGAAAATTTTCGATCTATTGTTGAAGGGTATAAAACTAAAGACATTTTTAACGAAGCTCAGACAGGAATTTTCTACAAAAACTTCAGCTGTGAGGGTGACAAATGTGTCGAGGGAAAGATGTCCAAGAAGCACCTAACAATGTTTGTGGTAATATGGGAAGGGAACTTCAAAAACTTCCAGTTCTCTTGCCAGCAGGCTCTAGGAGCTCGGAATGTTCAAAAACGTTCCGATATTTAAATCGTTCGTCTCTACGATTGATTTGGAGAAACAACAAAAGTCGTGGATAACTAGATTGATCGGAAGAATGACTGAGAACTTCCTCCTTCTGCCTTGACATATTGGGCTGGTGCCCGTTGTGACTTCCTTCGTTGTTGCACCAATCTCTTTCTTGGGCGTCACAAACGTCTTTTCCCAGGAACTTTTAGACCGGGGATGTCCAACTTAAAAGGACTTATGGGCCGCTTATCAAATTCTAGTTAACCCGCGAGCCGCACCATAATTTTAAGGTGGTTTTTATCCTAACTACTGAAATTATACTGAAAAAATGTATATTAGATACGAATTTTATTCAAAATACTTAATTATTAATGAACATACAAAGAGAAAATTAATCATGTATTGTCAAATAATGTATTTTTACGTTATATTCTTTGGGCACTGAAACAACTTGCATGCGTACCAAACACTGTAGTTTCCCATTGTTTAATGCAATCAAAGAATAAAATGCCCAACTGTTGCTGTAAGCTCTATTTTCACTCTCAATTTTACATTTAACTGACATTCCACTCATACTGAAAATAGAAAACGAGAATTGTTAACTCCACTAGTCCAATAAAAGTCACGCCTCAAGCTTTAAACACAAATAATAAAAGAAAGATCCGTGACAAAACTGCACTGATCTGAACTGACGAAACTGAACGACCACTGAATGACAATGACTGAGTGAGTGTAAGAGAAGAATCAGGCAGCGAAGACGGCCAAGTCCATGCTGCGACAGAATGGGGTGGATGCCTTTCGGAATTCACGGTGCAGAAGCAAAAGATTTGACGAACAATACAAAGCGTTATAACAGTCTGTCAGCTATCTCTACAATATAAGACTTTAATTAGACCACTAATGTTGAGGTTTATATTTCACATTTATAATTACAGTTATGTAACTATAAATATACATAACATAATAATTAAAAAGCTTTTAATTTGTTTGGTATAATAAATAGTAGTCGCGGGTCGCACAAAATGGTCCACCGAGCTACAAGTTGGAAAGCCCTGTTCTGGACTAAAGACGTTAGAAAACTAATATTGCAAGAAAGTCTCTGGTATTCTCATGAACCATTAGTTTTATTTCAATAAATGTTTTTACGCTTTTATGATTAGGCTACGATTCGTTTCATATTTTAAACAATTATTTATAATATAGCGTACGTGGCTTTAGCAGTGGATTTCAAATTCTGTGAAAATTTCATTAAATTTACTCACAGTGTCTGCTTGAAACTAATTGTTTTGTAAAATCTGGTTTCCAAGTTCAAATTTTCAAGTAGGCAGCCACCAAATTGATATATTTGCAATATTTATTTGTAAGTGTCAATTAGTGATGTACGAATAAACGCATGTTACATTATATAAAACGTCTCGTGTTTTTGCGGTGGCAACTACGTACATTCAAAACAAGTTTAATTTCGTTGAATAGTGAATTGTGTAAAAACTTCATTTCATGCATTGCCAAAACCTTCTGATTCCAGGATGTGGCACTACTTGACAGACTTTTTGTCGCAAACCTCGCTATGCGACTGGGCTTGCGTCTTCGCAGGCATACTGCTGCTCCTGTACGTCATCGGCACTTGGAACTACGACTATTTCCGCAAGCAAGGCATCCCCTCCACAAGCCCTAAACTTCCCTTTATAGGTGATATGATGGGAATGTTCTTGAACCAGTCATTCCCAGACATGGTAAAAAAGCAATATAAACAAGCTCAAGATCACGGAGTGTATGGACTCTTTCAATTTATTTATCCTGCGTATATTGTGGCCGATCCAGAACTTATCAAAGTGGTCACAGTGAAGGAATTTGACAATTTCATGAATCACATGACTATGCAGAGCGAAAAAACTGATCCAATTTTTAGCAAGAGTCTTTCCAACCTCAAAGGTAATATTTTGGTTGGCTATTTTTCAAATCAATACAAACGTCACTGAAAATGCCAATCTATTTCATCATTCACCTTTCAGACCAGGCCTGGAGAGACATGCGAGCTACGCTGAGCCCCGCCTTCACCACCAGTAAGATCAAGGGAATGTTCCCGCTCATTTCGGAGTGCGGGGAGCAGATGGTTCGCCACCTACGACAGAAATACGCGGACAGCAAAGAGGGTAAGAGAAAATATTTCGTATTTTCTTCTGCAGATCTTTCACTCCTTTTAATTGATATTTCTTTCTTGACATCAGAAGAAACACTACATTTTGTTTAAAGTGCAGATTTCAATGAACGGCTAGTTGGAACAACAGAACTATGTAGATAAAATAAATTCTATATTCACTGATTTGTTGTGAATAATAATTGTACACTTGCACGGACTTGGGAACCTTTTACAATCTGTGTACCAAGTATTGTAATTTTTTGAGAAATTCTCTTCGAGAAGTTTTGGTCGATTTTGTGTAATATTTGACATTGGCACTACGTATATTAAATATTAAAAATTAAATAATAAAAATATAATTCACTTACATCAAAATAACCTAAATAATATTTGGGAGATTTTGTTCAAACATATTTTATTGGATACGTTACAATTCCCATAAATTAACTGTTAATGAAAATATATTTTAAACATTTCTAAATATCTGTAATATATTTCTGATATAAAATTATGGTTGAATATTTGTGTATTGTTTTCAAGTTCAGCTAATATAAGATTACAAAAATTAAAATCCATACTAAATACTCTACATTCTGATTTTCAAATAACCACATAAATCCACATAAAGCAGAGACACCAATAAATAAGACGGTTGAAAGTGAAAATTAAACTGTAACAAAAGTGCAATCGTTTTACTATAATTGTAATTAGGAAAAGTAAAGTTCAAGAAATTTCTTACACAACACAGGCGCACAATATATCGTACTTAGATAATACTGTGCTTGTGGATCAGTTAAACCGTTTGTCGTATACAGATTTGCTTCAGCATTTTTTAAATAAAACACGTCATAATCCCATAATTTCCAGCTTGTAAGCGAGTAAAGATAAACTAGCCCAGGTCTACATCAGATCTTTGTGAATACGCTGAACGTAAGAGGTGAAGGTTCTCTTTCCAAGGAGTCTCGTCTGGCCGAAATGTTGCTAGTTCCGCAAAGGAGTTGGGTGGGCAGGGCTGAAGTATGTAATGTACTTAGGAAGGTCGTTACAAAACCACGTTTCGCGTCTTTTGTTTAAGGGATCAATATTCGAAAGGAGGACTTCGTTCAGTATATAATTCGGGAGCATTAGTAAGTGTAACTACCTATCTGATCAGAAGTGCCTACTTAAGTTATGCAATACCCAATAGTGGAGTGCGCTAGATAAGTCCCACCGCACTGAGCCAAATCAGGACCGACTAACTACTGCAATGTTGGTAGCAACCAGGCCACGGTACACAAAATTTACTTTTTCAAGCCGCATCTCGCGCTACCAACATATTTTTTCTTGCTAGCACTCTCATGCGCAAGGTGCCACTGCGGATAGACTTTCCTGGGGCACTATTGTAAGACTTTAGCCACTTTCAGATGTGTCCAAATTTTCAGTTGTTTATTTTTACAAGGGCTGACGTGCGGTACGCAACTGGAGAGAAGACGAAGTTAGGGCGTTTGTCTTTGCAAGGCGCGAGAGATGCAGCATGCGGCTTTTTGTGGTGTGGGGTCCAAATGTGAATTTAGAGCAAACCGATCGCCATTTATGTTCTACACTGAGACTATAAAAATGAATATAATATAGAACAGTATTTTAACTGTTTTTGGTATAAATAAATAAATAAATATTAAAAAATAAATAAATGTTAAAGTTTGCCACTAACTATGACTAGTCGTTTTGCATATTAAAGTCTACCACCTTTACTTTTAGTTTCCAAGATAAACAATAGAGCTACTGATACCACCCACATTCATCCTCATAAACACCAAAGCACAAAGCATCTCTTGTCAGAAACGAAACAGAACAAGAAGTTTTAATCTTCTTCCTACTGGCGGATTCTTTACCAAATTCTCCATCAGTACTTTCACCTACAGCAGCCAATATAATTTTCATCAGTGTTTCTCTTTCTCGTTGCCGCTTGTATGTCAAAAACGAATAGAAACAATAAAGGCTCCCAAAAGCACATAGTACTAGAGCCAAATATCTAATACTCCGCAGTGATGTAATCTCTGAGATAAGCTCGGCGCAAACATTTAGGAAATATCGGCACTGATCGAGGTTTCATTTCACTTCTGTGCTCTTCGCAATCACTTTGAATTATATCGTCTGAAATGCAAATAGCGCCCCTTCCTGAAACTTCGGAAACCTCAGTAGAGCAACTATCCAAGACACATTCTCTGAATAAGTTAGGTACCCAAGTATTCCTACCCAAAAACAACAGACTAGTTCTTGCCTTCAAATAAAACAGAAATTGAGGTTTCGCCTCAATTTCATGAAGAGTGAAAAATGTATCCGCTTCTTATTTGTATTAATCAATGTTTTGTGCAGGGGCTTTGAAGGAACCTCTTCCGACTGATATGAAAGACCTCTTCACCCGTTTTGGTAATGACGTCATCGCCACCACAGCCTTTGGAGTCAGCTGCGATTCTATGAAGAACCCCGATAACGAATTCTACCGCTGGGGGAAGATCATGACTACCTTCACCAAACTACGGACTTTAATCTTCCTCGGTTATATACTCTATCCCAAACTAATGAAGGTGGGTTTAACATTTGCGACAGATTTTTAATAGTCGTTACAAAATTCAATTATTGATACACGAATTAAATTCTGAAATTTATTTTTTCTGTCAACGGTAAAAGTTAGAACTGTTGCTTATGATCCTCTCTCGTGATTTTGTTTGCAAGCATTGTGAGGGGTATGGTTTTGTGGTTGGGGGGGGGGAGGGAAGGACGGGAAAGGTGGATTACGGGATGTAGGACTCGTCGGAACGGGGAGAGGATAAAATAAGAGAAAATAAAAAGAAAAGGGAAGTAATGTGGGAAAATATTGGCTTAGCATTTGAAACCTCATTGAATAAATCAGAGAATTAGTAAGGAAAGAGATAAAATCACCTCCAAACCTCTGGTATGATCTTATTTAATATATGGCCATCTCGTGGTATTTAGCTCCTTCGTTTGCGGGTGCTGGACGGCCAAGCGTCAGACTTTTTCTACTCACTCGTGAACGCAACTATCAAGGAACGCCGACAGAAGGGCATCTTCCGTCCCGACATGCTGCAGCTGCTCATGCAGGCGCGCGAAGGACAGCTCAAGGCNNTATATATATATATATATATATATATATATATATTAGGGCAGCTCTGGATCATAACAAGCTGCTTTCCATAGTTCATGCAGCCGAGTACATAAATGTAGTAAGCCCAGAAATTTGAAAAAGCTGGCCGAAGTATTTTTACCCATATTATATTGCATATGTATGAGGCACCGTAAATACGAAAACTGGAACTCTTGATAAGAAAGCCTTGTTCAGAAGTTGTGATTAAGGCAAGAATTGACGTTGAAAACATTAGCAGTTTTGGAAAGGATTTAGCATTATCAAATCACATCAATGATTTTTTTTCTTTTTATATCCTGTTTTCGTCACCAGTTACTTTATCAGTTATACTATATATGATAAAATATTGAAAATTCAATTCCGTGAGAAATGCATTAGACAATAAGTTGAGAACTATTAGAAAAATAAAAAATATCAAAATTTGAAGGACACATACTTTTTAATGTACTTACAATTTAAAAGTGGAAAATTTAGAAAACAGAATACAATTCATATTGTTCAATATGTTAAGCGTGTGAACTTGTTTCAGATATGACAGACGAAGACATATGTGCTCAAGCTGGAATTTTCTTCTTCGCTGGGTTCGAGACTGTTTCAACAGCTGCTTGTCTGACCGCACACTTATTGTCCCACCATAAAGACGTGCAGGATCGCCTGTACGCAGAAATATCTCAAGTGATGAAGAAAGTTGGAGGAAAACCTGACTACGAATCTGTACAGGAAATGAAGTATGTCGATGCAGTTATCAATGGTGAGAGACCCAAAATTAATTTTGTATTTCATTTCAACAAATGCATTTCATAATCGAGGATTTATCTCGTAGATGAGTTATATTTTATCTTAGGAGACCATTGAAATGAAGGAAACGTTTCACTACCCTTCATTTTCTCAATATCTTACAATTGTCACGTTATTGTTCAGAAACTTCGAAATATCCCCTGAACTCCTTACGCTCGAAAAGTAATAAGTACTTCTCTGCGGATAAAATTGTCAGGCCGATGAGTTCTCATGTAAACCACTGCCCCTGCGATCGTCGGTTAATTGAACGTACTACTCTGATTCAACCTTCGGGTGTTGGAAGGATATAAATTTTCGTCATTCTGTATAGCCAATATTACGGCGAGAATTGCCCTGTCGAGAGAACAGTTGTCCTTTTGTTATTTCATATCCTCCAAAATTGGATTATATTAAAATCTCAGTAAAAAGTATTTTTTAGGGTTTTGGGGGCGCCCCTTTGAAACTATGTTTGTTTTTGTTTCATTTTCCAGTCTATTAACATTTATAATAGGAGTGAGCAAATGCGTTTTGCAAGGTTGCTTGTGCAAGGTCAATGTTAAAAGTATTGAGTCGCCTCAGTGAGATGATTTAGCCGAAGATGCTGACGTTGAAGAGCCTTGTGCCTGAAGGGTCTCGTGCCTGAAGGGTCGCGGGGTTGAATCCCGCCCGGAGCAGGGTGTTTGTGTGTCCCCGTAAACAGTTACCGTTACTCCCAACGTTACTTACAGTGGTCGCTATATGACCTTACTAGTTAAAAACGTCCTTAAATAAGTCAAGTAAATTTTAAAAAAGTAAAGTGCGGCGCCTAACTGGTTCTGATTGTGTCAGGTACAAGAACTATTCCTCAGACCCCCCCCCCACCAAAAAAAAAAAAGCAACACAAAGTGCCCTGGAAATCAGTCAATGAAAAGAAAACCTTTTTTATATGTACGAGTATATGTGTATGTTTTAATTTAATTAAACATTATATTGTTTTATATTTTGGGATTACCACGTTACATGGATTTGTGAGTGGAAGCATAGAATAGAAACTATTTCTTCAAAAAATGTGTGTGTTTTTACATTTTGAAATAATTTTTCCAATGTTTGGTCCGGTAACATTGACATATTCGACTTCCCCAACGAATAAAACTCGTTTCACTCATTACTATTCAGTATCTCATTTATGTCAAATTAAAATCGTCTGCACAAGGAGAAGCCTTACAGTTTAACACAAACCCCAGCCTTGCTTTTAATTTCCAGAATAATACCATATTGAAATATTTATCACGCAACAAGAATTTTGAATTTCGAGTGTTACATCTCATACCATTTCCACTTCTAACAGCAACAGTAAGTTAAAGTTAATATTTTGTTTCATTTTTTATTTACTCATTACTAATCAGCCGTCTTAAACAGCTTCTTCTTTGGGAGATCTTCTGATTTTTGCTATCGAAATAAGTGATAAATATCGTATTGTTTTATCCAATTACCATCCATAATTAATATTTAACTAAATATTTTCATATAAGACCAGATGTTTTCATTCAACTGTTGTTTTACCTAGGCCCTTTATGCAGGATGCTCTGTCGTGTCTGCTTCAGAGTCTCTGCGCTTGTACCCGCCAGCAGTGGCGACCGAGCGCGTGTGCCAGAAGGACACTGAGCTGCCCGCCGGCGCCAGATCTGGTCCAGTGACGGTGAGGAAGGGCCAGTCCGTGTCAATCCCTATCATGGGTCTGCACTACGATGCAGAATACTGGCCCGATCCTGAGAAGTTCGACCCCGATCGCTTCAGCGACGAGAACAAGCATAACATCAGGCCCTTCACCTACATACCCTTTGGCGCGGGGCCTCGCTTCTGTATCGGTAAGTAATGAAGTAATGAAGTAAGTAAGTAACGAAGTAAGTAAAGTAATGACCTCCCCCTTGTGAGTCGAAAGGAAACTATGTTGTGTATACGTGTCTTAAAACAACCATTTGAATGTTCTTCTGAATGAGAAAAGATCAGTAAGTATATGAAAAGATTGCAAATTGCAGTGTACTTTCGTTCGAATCGTTCTTTTCGAAATTACAAAGTAAAATGAAGTAGAAATAGTATTTTCCAGTAAATTTAACTTGTTTTCAGAATAACGTTACATTATTTTACTTTATGTAAAGAAACATGCCACTTTTTTAACAATGAAATTTCTCGCTCCAAATTATAACTGTTCTTCGTTGTATGATTATTTCAGTCTCTTCCATCTTTTACTCTTCTGTCACCCATTATGTCCTCTCTTTTAAAGGCAATAATACACAACGGATTTGTAGTAATTAAAATTCGCCTTTTAGGCTCCTAAACAGGCTTTAAAAATGTCGAGAATAAGGAAGAAGAGGCACTGTCATGTTTCACAATAAAATGAAAAATTGTAAATTTGTTCTATATTTTTTTAAACGAAAATGTACGAAACAAGTACTTAAATTTTAATACAAAACAAGATTTACATATTATGCATCACGTTTTATTTTTCCTATAGTTTGCATTACAATATATTGCCCAATAACGTTTCAAGAATTTCAATGAGACATTTGAGAGCAGTGGCTTCTCTTCAGTTAGTGATACCCGGGGCAAAACTAATGATATTATCCCGTCCATATATTAAATATAATGTAACGTTACTATATTTTTTTCTTTCAATTTTATCAATGTCACTTATTTCTTTCGTTGCCCTTCTATGCTCACAAATTCTCTCAATGCTAAAATATTATTATATTAATTTCATTTACCTTCAATACCATTTACTAATACTTAGACTACACAAAACTAACCTTCGGATCACACCAATTGCTTACATGTGTCGATGTCGGCAGATATAAAGAGACTCAATATTTCCATCTTCCCACAGAAATCATGGCTTTCAAAGTCTACTTCCCGCGTATCGCATCTCATGTATTAGGGGCCATATTTAGCGCCGTGACATCCAAACTTGGAATACTTTAGTTTGTTTATTTGTTGCCCTAAGAACGTCTATTCTTTGATTTCCAAGCTTGCTCACAATCGTATTACACCTATTTGATAATTTTTTTTTTCATTCAAATTAAACTTGGAGTTTCTGGCTTCTCGCAATAAACATATCGTTTACTAAATGGTATATACATTATTTACTAAAAATACAAGTACATTTGCACGTGAAATTTATTTATAATATATTAATAAACTGTATGTAATTGAGAATAATTGAAATATAATTTTTAGATATATCATTCAAATGGTATTGACACTATTAATTTATGGTATTCTTGAATAATGACTTTAAAAGATACAAATACGAGTTCCTAATGTGTTAGTTTGGAATTGCAGAATGTTAATTATTTTAGAAGATTGCTTTTTCATATTATTTGATTTTCTAAGAGTGTTTTAAATTAATTAAGCTTTTAATTTGTCTTCTTTTATTTTGTTACTATTTTATTTTATTGGTTTATGATTAGATGAATACGGGTATGTGTATGTAAGATGGCGTTGCATTGAACGGTTGTGCGTTATACCTCTTGTGAGATTCTCCATTATTTGTTGATTTCATCTCTCTTGAGTGTTCCTGAACTACTGAAGTAAGTTTTATGTGACTTCCGAGGGCTAAGTGATTGAGCCTACAGTAAATATTTCTAATTCTGCTTTTAATTTACGTATCTTTCAGCTCTTGTGTACTGTGATGCAATGCAACCAAACTTATCACATTGCGTAGAAACGTAGCCGATGACCAGAGTGAGTAATGCTCTCTGATCTTATATGAATGTGACTGTATAGCTGGATTGCTTGCAACATTTATAATTATTTATTCATGACCACTTTGGTATGTTTAACCTCTAACTGGCCATGTGTTTACATAGTGTTTACATACCAAGCGGTGTTGCCAGCTCAGAGGAAAAGCTATCTTGCATTGCTCATACACGCCGCGACATGTCAGGCTGGACAGAATCTGAATTTAAAAACATCAAGTTCAAACTTTGAAGAAGACTATTCAATTCCATCTCCAATTCCTCACTCACTGAGTTTCACATTAAATAATTAGGAACTTCACTTTGTACACCCATCGCTAATGCGAATGTTTTACTAACAACTGCAAAACATGAAAAAATCACCAACAACACCAATTGCAATCAAATCATGACGTTACCCTACATCTTCCCAGTGCCGTGCCTGCAAGGTTATCCTACGAACTAAGACGTGGAAAACATGATCCGGCTGCTTCGGTACCTTCCATCCGCCGTGCCTAAACATGCGGGACGCTAGCCCGACGGCACGTTTTATCTTTGCTGTGGGGATTTGTCAAACAGGCAGTTATCCCCCTCCCCCTGCTGATAATGCGTGTGTAATCGGGTCCATGCCTGGTGAATCGCATCGCAACCTAATCGAGCTAATGCATGAAGTGTTCTAGCAGATGGATGGTTGATAAATGATCCCGGGTGCGTCAACGGCTAAGGCCATTAGTCCAGTAAGTGTAGTGCATATTTTATCCGGGAAGTGGCGGTGATCTTCCCCGCATGATGGTGAGATTCGTTCCCATCGGCTAGTGGGATTTTCGCCAACCGTGTATCTCCCACCAGCGGGGCACAGCTCCAGCCGGGACAAGCTCCAAGTGGCTCGACATGTGTGGTAGTATACTGCATGTACATGTAATTGTGTGTAAGTAAGGGGTGATGATAGGTGAACTATGGGGGAGAAAAATCGCGCGCGGTCCGTGGCCCGTTTGTTAGGGTACTGCTCTGGCATTCGCCTCGTGTTGATCGGAGATAGCACGGAAAACTACTGATCAGTTCAGCCGGCTGCTAGAATTCTCCTCTAGACAGCGATAGAATTTGACCTAGCTATTATTGAAAATCCTGTCACCTTCGGGTCGCAGATGGCGGAAATGCGTTATCTGCCATTTAATGCTATTAACAATAAATTATATTTAATGTATATCAAGTTACGTACGCTCGAACAACCACAAGTAATTTTCTCTTTCTGAACCATAAAAGCAACAACTTCTGAATGAGCTTCAGAAAGCAGTAGAGGCTGCCAACCAATTTATTCTTTTTAATGAGAAACCCGATCCAGTCGTTGATATGGTCAAGATAAATATCATGCCGCAAGGTGAGAAGGGATGCTCTGCTACTATTTTCATGCATCGTCTGAGAAAACCTGCTGCCTCAACAAATCAAGTAACTCACCATCGGGCCACTTAACTCAAGTTTAATTCCAGGCAAGAAGCACAATCTGTTCTTCGCGAGAACAGATCAGGACAATCTGTCGGACGGATCTATCGTGAGAAATGTCAGAATTCCCTCCGTATGAAGTCATTATCTGCCTGATCTACATAGCAAATTGAACGAATGTTTGGTGAACAGTGAAACTATTATCAGGCAGATATATTAATGTCATCCCTATCAATGGATCGTACAATTTTCCAAAAAAGTTTACCACTCTCAACTCGCATCTTTACCAGTTTCTATTATCGCATGTCAAATTATCACAAAAACAACCAAACTATTATCTTGGGTGCTATTTATCTACCGCCGATCTCATCTCTTGTCGATTACGATTATTTTTGATATAGAATTCTTAATTTTCGTTCGTCTCATGATTACAAGTCCTACCTTTTTGTTGTGTTCAACGTACCTTACATTTCTTGGAGTTGAGTTGTTAAGTTGTGTGGATTAACATTTACTTACTCAGAAATGGACACTAACACGACTTTTGAAGCTGCGAATCTACTATATGAAGAGCTGGGCTATGTGAACCTCTATCAAAATAATACTACAGTAAACTACTTGGGCTAAAGTCTTGATCTTTTGTTCTCCTCATCCTATGACATTGAATTTCCTAGCTTCAATTTCTCGATTAACCCTATCGATAGTTTTCATCCTCCCTTTTGTTTCGAGTCACAAGATGTCCAGAATTAAATCTAACTTTTATATTCCTGAACATCGTTGAAGTATACAAAGAGATTGAAATGTTCTAGTATGAACCTTAGTAATTTGAATGTTGGTATCATTCACACCGATTCTCTCTCAGCGTCCGCTGATTTGCTTGCAAAATACTTTAAATTTGTATATACATCCCAATGAATCTTGATTCCATTGATCCAATAGATTAAATTAATATCAAATCACCACATATTGACCATATGTATTTTCAATTGAAACTGCTTTCAGGCAATTGAAAGCTAATTATTATATTTCAGCACTTCAGTTTATATATTTTATAATTATGTAATAACTTTCATGTTTTTGTGTCTTATTGGTATTTTGTTTGCTTTTTGTGGTTTTGTATTTAATGACATATATTTTGTAACTTTTTCCTTCTATAATAGTAAGCCTTCATGTACCAACTCTTTTGTATAAGGGTTACCACTCGTTTTTTAAAAATAAATCAATTACAGACTACTTTTGTAATTCTCCTTTGTATGAAAGAAGGTTTTTTTTAACGAAAAAGGCTAAAACTCGTTTTAATAACATTTTTTACTTAATATAAAGAGTACATGACTTAATTCATTTCTCCAGGATTCACAGTGAAAATTTGCTGTAATATTATACACAAAGAATAAAATTTACCTGTGCAATGAAGGGCCGGAGACACACGAGCGTCGCAATTGCGTAGGGGACACTAAAACACACGAAACTCGCAATCGCGTATGTGACTAAAATACAGTACCGTCGCATGAACCATAGACTAAGGAGGTACACATCATTACTCTATGCATGAACCTCACATTCGCGCACTAAAACACACAAGCCACTCGATCGCTCATGTGGCACTAAAACACAAACCTGGCGATCGTTTATTTGGCACTAAAACATACGAGCGCGAAAATCTTATTACTGTGTTGATAAGACATCCCTATTTCGTTGCAGGCCAACGTTTTGCTCTGATGGAAGTTAAGCTGGCTCTGGTGCATCTCGTGTCGAACTTCGAGCTGACTCCGTGTTCCAAGACGAAGCATCCTCTGGAGTTCACTTCTTCCTTCAACTTGATGGCGAAGGGTGGCTTCTGGTGCGGACTCACACCGAGGGACGCTTGAACCACAAAATAGAACCAGTGAAGGACTGCTTAACCTTTGCTGCTATGTCCAAGGATAAAAGAACTTCTGATTCTGAAATACAGGTCAACCTGAAGTCTATCGATTGACGTCGAGGTGACTGATTGGATGTCACTGAGGAAAAAAAATTCTCTTACAAACGTGTACCAGAAAAATGCTAGTTCGTCCTCAAAAGAGTGTTCAAATTAGATCTTTCGTTCCGACACAATTGTAGTGTGGCACAGGGACTGAGTTGTTGACGTCAATCTTAATCAGGAGCGTACAGTTGAAACTCAGTGATCGGGATGAAGGAATTGAATAGCAATTTTTTGTGGAAATGGAAATGTTCATGTAGAGTATTTAGAATGCTCATATGACCATTCTTCATTTCTCTTGCTTCATTTCTTCACGAAAAGTCACTGCCAATAATAACTCACTACAGTTCAGGTTTAATACGAATAGAGAAATATAAATTGTCATGAGTGTTATCCCTTGCAATACCAAGATATGAATGGTGCTATACATTACATAGGTGGGGGAGAGTTGCGAAGACCACCGCCGAAATATTGCTTCTGTTTAAGTACTAGACAATGTTGCTAAATTAGTAAAATTAATTATAATTTAAAATACATAGTTACATATATAAACAAATTTATGTTAAAGTTGATTTTTGAAATTCTGCAATTGAAAAACCTTTCTCAACAATATTTGTATGTAACATTAATAGCAAAATATTACATTTTCTATATAAAATAAAGGCTTATCGGTTTTTATAACATAACAAAGCATTTGAATTTATTTCACTAAGATCTAAAATGCTGCATGTATTTTCAAAATGTACTTTGAATATTCAGATTCAAAGTGAATGGCCCAAGGAGAACAATGGCGTATTTTGAAAAAAAAAAAGTCCATCATAATAATAATAATAAATGAATTTCAACTTTCTGAAATAATTGAAATCTATAAAAACACAAATAATCATTGTTGTGCATCTGATTCATAGCTCCCCGTTGGTTGTTCTACGGTTATTGGAGTATTAGAAACTGTATGTGACGTATGGAGGAGAAAATCAACTGCGCACTTTTTGTGGAGTTCCAGAATCTCTTCCCAACATTTGAACTATAAATAGTTGAAAGATTAATAAAATTACAATAATAATAATAATAATAATAATAATAATAATAATAATAATAATAATAAGAAGAAGAAGAAGAAGAAGAAGAAGAAGAAGAAAACTGCAAAAACGTGAGATTAGCAACATTGTAGAAACTAGACATTTTCGTTCCCGAGTTACAGAATACTTATTTGCAATGACAAACGGTCTCCAGATTTGATTCCTCTGCATTGCCAACAAAATAGCAATTCACCCCAACTCTACTCCTACCACTACCACCACTACAAGCAAAAGGAGACTTCAACAAAACGTGCGCATAGTAAAGCTACATTTTTGTCCAGGAGCGATGCAAGGGGCCATCTCAGCATTTGCTCAATGGATCAGGGAAACTGGACAAAATCCTGATCGAGATAGGGATCATTGACCCGGAAGCTCAAGTATGTTACTTGTTACAGGCACATTAAGTTTTTTTACTTTCCAGAATACATACGTATATACGTAGAAATATATGTAGTATAGGGAAAGTTACGTAATGCTGCGGAAAATAGATTTAGAGATCTCAACAGAAATATACATTTTGGGGTCCCCTGTTACCGAAAAAGTGTTTTTTTTTAAAACGCTCGTTCGTCCGCGTTTCTGGTGTATGTGAACCACACTAGCGCCTAAACCATGCGAAGGGTTTTTTGAAAAAGAAGAAATCCCTGTTCATTTGGCATGAATTTGAAGCTTAGCGATTTTGGAAATTATTCATTAGGGGTACTTTACAAGAATACCTGGGACATTTTCAAAATTGTCTCAAAATGACACCAAATGTATTTTTTAAATTTCTTATAATTTCTTATGAAGTTTTTTGAAAACTCAAAACATTTCTGTGAAAAAGTGTTTCAAATGTTGAACTTACTGTGGAGCTATTTTCTAAAAAACGCTATAAATGTTTCAAAGAGAATTGCAAGTTAGGACGATGTTTTACTATTATCTTTAATATTCTTAAAATAATCTTTCC
>BOPP01000162.1:1081224-1110467 GCA_017312745.1 Gryllus bimaculatus | reverse complement strand
AGTATGTGGAAAGTTCAAATAGCTAGCAGAGACTATAGAAAATATAAAACTAACATGTCTGTGGGAAGTCTGTGCCATTCTGTAGAACCCCTAGTTTAAAATTATACAATACAAATGTAAATTAAAGCATTATATATCATTTTTTGTTAGAATAAATATCATTTTTCTTTTTCATGTTCAGTATAGTCTCTCATTGTATAAAAACATTTATGCAGAAGAAAATATTTTACTTTTAACTTAAATGTGTGTGCCTACTTTAACTGTTTAATGTCATTTGGCAATGCGTTGAAAAGTAACGAACATGTAGTTTATGTGGATTTCTTGTAGTGAGCCGTTGATACTGACTCTTGATGAATGTGACTTCTACAGCGTGAGCTGTAATTATAAATACCAGTATTGGACCTAGAAGAAAATATTATAAAATGATAATAGGGGGATTTATAAAAAAAATGTGTCTATGAAATTGTTATCAAATGGAATATTTGGTCGTAATATGTATGTTTCACAGCAGAATAGTGATGGAAATGTATTAAACTGAAGTAAGTATTATTATTTCTGAATAGCAGGTAAGAGAGTTCCCTATTCTGTGTAGGGTATAAATAAAGAATTATCATATAACATACCAAGAATGCTTTGCAAATTGTCGGTAATTTCCCGCCGGGATTTATCTGAGAATTTCCAAAGCACGAATGGCATCTAATAGGACAATTCCACGAGTGAAAGTATGTCCAACACAGTTCCAAAATACGCCAAATATTAAAAATAATTGAAAACTATGTTAAGATCAGAGGTTATGTTGCAGTACATACGCTGTGTATTGGACATCGACATAGCGATCGATGTATACCGCCTAGAAGACATTTCATGATTGATCAATAGGTGGAAGTGGTAAGAATAATCGGATAGAAAACGCGGAAAACTTTTGAAGTACATCACCGAGCATTATTGATTTTAATTTCACGAGTGAAATAGTTTTATGTAAATATTTCGCCACCGAACATCTGTATAGTCCGTCTACCAGACTCAATAATATATATTTTTATCATGACGGAGCAACCTTGCTTCAACATTCGAGCTACAGTTAGGTAAAATTTCAAATAGTAATTTAAGTATAATAAGTAACAAAACGGTAGCAGGAGCTATCGTCAGTCAGATTAAGATGCTGAATAAGAAATACCATAGAACGAAATTCATTTACGATTTTACGAGAAATCATAACATTATTATGAGTCTTGTTAAATGGAACGCATATGGCTTAATATTTTTGTATGATTATGAATAAACAGATTTTGTTGGAAATTAGAGGAAAAAATAATCACGATTATCTAAGAATATGATCATGAGCTAATACAGAACCTTCTCAATCAATTAAATATAGAAATTGAAAAAAATATTTATTACGGTCATCATCAAACAAAAAAGATCAATATTACAAATTTGTATTTAGCAGCCCAGTGAATTTGCGGTTACATCACAGCGCTCAAAGCTAATAACGCCCTGCAAGCAATTATAATAATTGTAACATAATTAAAAATGTATGTCTAATTCGGTTTTAGGTTCACATTGTCGAACATCGACAACAAACATGTCCAAAATAAAAGGTAATGATAATAGTCTGTAGGTATTAGCTCGCAATTGCTCTTTCAATTTAGGCGCTACGGTTCGAATGGCGCATTCTCATTGGCTGTCCCCACTCCTAGAACGAGTCTTGTCCCCACCCATTCACGCGGCGCGGGTTTGCACCTAAGTTGCTAGCGCGCGGCAAAGTGCATAAAGCTGCGCAGCCCTAGGCCAACCTGTCACGCTTTCGTGTTCACTACTGTCCTTCCTTCTTCTTTAATTAATAATTTTCTTCCAGTTACTAAACATTGAAATAATTGTGTCATCCTTTCAGAAATTCAGATGGCATGGTTCATTTCAATATACAAACATTACCTATTAAATAAAGATAATGAAAAAATATTTTATTGTAAACAAAACCAAAACACTCGTAACGAGTTAAATTTGCCGGCGATACATCCTGAAACCTTTCCCGCTCCATTTTCGTCATATCCTCCCTATTCATATCGTCGTAATCACTTCACTTCTACAAGCGATGACAAGACCCTTACCGATATTCCAAATGATTAACCCTGAATCTCGGAAAGGAATCACGTAGACTTACGTAAAAATATATTTAATATCTATAATTTCTAATACTATACCCCTTCTGTTTCCCTTTTGAGCTGATAATTTGGAGGAATGATAGACATTTATTAGAGAAGAGGCTTCCCAAACCACCTAGCAACCTTGTAATTGGTTCAAAATAAATAAATAATTACTATTAAATTATTGTTTCATTAAACATATAATTTATTTTTCATTGCTGTATGTTGTATTTATTGTTTAGTAAAATGTGTTAAATATGAATAAGAAAATATTAATGGAAAGGGTGAGGGGGCTCAGAGGCGCCCAGAAATGACAGTTGACTCCCCGTCTCGCCTTAAGCCGCGTTCGACTATGGCAAGTGGAATTTATCTGCCCACGCGACTCAAGCTTCATCCGCAAAGGAACCGGCTGGAGCGGTGGCGGCGGCGACGCGAGGAACAGTGGGTGGCTGTGACGTGAGAAGCGCCGGCCAATAGGACGTGCGCTCTTTCATGCCTCGCGTCAAATATCACGAGAGCGCGCGCCGGGAAGCACTCAGTCGACAGCAGTCGGCGGGGGCGAGCGCACACAGAACGCACACGCCGCTGAGACTGGCACGTACGTAAAGACGCCATTTTCCATTTGCACCTACACTGGAAAGAGGGACGCCAATGATTCCTTTCCCGCTGGCTGTCTAGAACCGGCGCTCAGCTTCGGCTTGGGGGGGATTTCCACTTTCAGGTATCACCGACAACAAGGCAACGCCCCAGCCGGGACGAGCTCTAATCTCCCGCACGCTCTCCCACCAATGTGTGTTGGGGTAGTGCATGCTTGTATTAGTGTGCGCGTGTGTACTAGAGAAGACGATAGGACGAAGAAGTGAAAGGAAAAATAGCGCGTGTACCGCAGCCTGTTTTTGGGAGTAGTGCTAAGACATTCGCCTGATATTGATTGGAGAATTGGAAAATCACCGATCAGAGCAGCCGGCAGTATTCTTCTCCACTACTGGCTGACTTCGACTTAGCCAGTATCGAAAATTCCTCCACTTAACTACGAAGTAGCTTCCATATTATTTTAAAATAATTTTAATTAACTATTCTACAGAAATATAATTAAACGAAAAATGTATGTTCTATCAAGCCATTTGATTCAAAATTTTCCATGCTCAGCTTCTTGATGAAGGGCACAGTACACCTTGAACGTTTCAAAGATTATAACCACACATGATTTTTCACGACGAGTTTTCCGTAATATCAGCTCACTGTAAATTACGAAATAATTTTTGTATATTTTATCGAGTAAATATTTTAAATGTACATAAATATTAACTATAATGTAGAAAACACTTAACATTTGAATTCATTACAACAAAGTAAACAAACATTTTGTGCCTGCACTTTGATTTACTTAACTTCGATTAACTAAACATCACTCCTATTTTATTTGAATGGAATGTTAGAAAAAAACATTGTCTTGGCTTTCATGTTATATACAGGCTTCAACCCTGGAATTAAAAAATTATGAATAACTATAATTTTTAATGACAAGGATATGCCTGGATAAACTGATTAATTTATTATGTTTGGTTTTACAGTTGAATATTTCGAGTCGTATTATCCATATACTAGGGTATACTGCAAGATTTATATTTAACTGATGGGTAATGTACGAATGAACTTAGGCTGTCAATTCTTGTACAATTAAAAATTGAAAAATGTGTACCGTTTTTTCAGTTAAGTGGTTAATTACAATTATAAATCATTACTTGGAGGTTGGTCCTACTCCAAACTAGTCTTCCACGAATTTCTGAAGGTTAGCAACCATTAGATTGATGACACAATAATTTTGCTATTACAGAATAATATCTATGTTATTGCAGTGGCAACCGCATACATTGAAAACATATTATACTCCGTTAAATGGTGAATCACTGAAAGAATCCTTCACTAAAGCGTTCTCATTCCAGGATGTGGCACTATACGACGGGGATTTGGTCGCAAACCTCGGTAGGTGACTGGGCTCTCGTCTTCGCGGGTATCCTGCTGCTTCTCTACATCGTCGGCACTTGGAACTACGACTACTTCCGCAAGCAGGGCATCCCCTCCACAAGCCCTAAACTTCCCTTTATAGGTGATATGATGGGAATGTTCATGAACAAGTCGTTCCCAGAGATTGTAAAACAGCAGTACAAAAGAGCTCAAGATCACGGAGTGTATGGGTCGTTTCAATTTATTTATCCTGTGTTTACTGTAGTTGACCCAGAACTTATAAAATTGGTAACGGTGAAGGAATTCGACAACTTCATGAATCATCAGACTGTACAGACCGAAAAAAGCGATCCAGTTTTTAGCAAGAATCTTTTCAACCTGAAAGGTAGTTCATTTTAAATTGCTAATTTTCAGGGTTATAATAATTTCGGAGCAAATTTCAATCTATTATAACATCACTGAATGAAATTTCTATTAACTTTACACAAATTCTACAGTTACTGAAAAGAAGATTTCATGTATTTATCTTAAGTCATGTGAAAGGAGTAATAAAGTAATCTGCCAACTCACCTTTCAGACCAGGCCTGGAGAGACATGCGAGCTACGCTGAGTCCCGCCTTCACCACCAGCAAGATCAAGGGAATGTTCCCGCTCATTTCAAAGTGCGGAGAGCAGATGGTTCACCACCTACGACAGAAATACGCGAACAGCGAAGAGGGTAAGTGAAAATAGTACATTAGTTGACTTGGTCTTTCGCGCTGCTCGCGTGCTTTATAATAATTGATTAAATAGGCGATTTTTTACGGTGTCATAATGCTCGTTCCTTCGCGGACTTTTGTAATGCATCCGCGAGTGTAGCCTTGGCTCCGACGAAGATATATCTAACGTCAGACATGGATCCAACCGTTGATGGAGCTTCTTCCCAAAATTCTTCCCAATATAATATATCATATATATAATATTTTTTTTATATAGATATAATATATATATATATATATATATTAAATTAAATTTACAATTTCACCGTGTATATGAATTCGTTTAACAATGCAAAATTTTCCAGGGGACACGTCACGTCCCCAGGCAAATTTTGGGAAGAAGCTCCATCAACGTTGGATCTGACATGTCGACGTTAAGATAATCTTCGTCGGAGCCAAGGCTATTATACTAATATATATATATATATATATATAATATATATTATATATATTATATATATATATATATATATATATATATATATATATATATTAGTATAATAGGTATGATGTTCGAATGTTGTTGTGGAAAACGAAGGACAAATTCTTGTCTTGAAAGATAAAAGGTTTGTTTTCAGTACATTGAGAGGAATACAAATATCTGCTTCTCACTTTTCCCGATCAATGCCCTGTTTTAGGAGCTCTCAAGGAACCTCTCGCGACTGACATGAAAGACCTGTTCACCCGTTTGGCTAATGATGTCATCGCCACTGCAGCGTTTGGGGTCAGCTGTGACTCCATGAAGGATCCTGATAATGATTTCTACCGTTGGGGGAAAGTCATGACCACCTTCTCACAGTGGCGAAAATTCGTGTTCTTAGGATACATACTCATTCCCAAACTAATGCAGGTGGGTGCAAAATGAGACTAATTTGAATATTAATTATAACTTCAATTAACATTTTTCACAAGTCCCGTACAAATGTTCCTATTTCATAACACACTTCCCTACGAGCATTTCATATAGTTTTTTGGTAAAATAAAGTAAGTGATTAACATCGTTCTAGCCATGACAATCTCCGTTAGACGTAATTTTCCAGAAGGATGTTATGTCTAAAATAATGTTCAATCTGTACTATAAAGAAATTCCATTTTTACTCGTTTATAATTATAGAAACAAATTTTAGCAACAAAGAAGAGAGAAACTTAGCTCTTGTTGTAGTAATATGTATTGTATTGATATGAATTGCTTCCATCCCAATCTGAATACTCGTCCGCGGCTCGAGCTTTCAAGTAAATTCGTCCTATTAACGGAGTATCGATCCCGAATGTCCGTGAGTGAGATAGAAATCTTCTTTCATGATATAGTCATGTGTCGATAGAGTTAAGGAAGCCTCATCGCGACTACGAACTTCAGTATCGATTGAAACAAGAGTAAACATTCCGAAGACAGTATCAATGTTCGTTCCGGTGAGGCCTGGTTATGTCCGAGTCGGTTTCTTGTTCCATTTCATAAAGTATATCACAGCATGTTTGCACCCAGTCTCTACTCTGAGGTAACATCAGATTCATAATTGATTTGCCACGTCAGTCGCGGAAGGGTTGTTCCTCGTAGCAATCGTATTTCTCAGTTTGCTACCGCTAGTCATGGAGACGCATAGCCCCGTCGTCTATTTTGACGACCTCGTTTTTTCTTTAGTATACGCAGAGACAGTGCTGGTGAGTGATGGGTCGTAAATCCTTCGTTCCCTGGGGGTTCCTCGTACACTGAAGTACCTGGCGCTGACCCCGTTCGCTCTGGAATGAGTGACCGCTATCCGCCCTTTCCTATTGCGTCGTACCACGCCTCAACGGCATTCTGCTGACCACGAATATACGCCAAATACATAACAGACGGGTACTCAGAAGAAATTTACTGTTAAAATATGGATGCTTGACACACTCCTCTAGTACAATTTATCAACAAATAGGAGGTAAATGGTCTGATAGCAAAATCGTGGTGCTTAGGCCCTTCGGTTGCGAGTGCTGGACGGCGAAGCAACCGACTTCTTTTTCTCGTTGGTGAATGGAACACTGAAGGAACGCAGGCAGAAGGGCATCTTCCGACCCGACATGCTGCAGCTGCTCATGCAGGCGCGCGAAGGGCAGCTCAAGGCGGAGAAGGAGGACGCGGCGGAGGCCGAGGATGTTGGCGCCAGGAACAAGAGTAAGTTCAATCGCATCTTCACAGGCTTTTCACACCTTTGCTTATTAATGTTGGACACCCCAAGCGAAGAACATTGACGTAGCGAAGGCCGAGTGAGTGGTTGACAAAATACCAGAGAATTCACTCGCACCCTTACATGGTCTTCATTCCAAACTCTATGAATATGCGCGGTGAAGGCTGTGAAGGAGGGTGGCGTGGAAGCCGTGGGACCACTTTCATTATATGACACGAAATGTGTATTATATTTGATTGAAGCGAAATCATGGAATTCCTTAGCTTGTTTATAGTTAAAAATGAATTGGTTTTAAGAAAACCTACATATTCGGGAATTATTTATTCATCTCACGATAATACAAACAGTACTTTGATAAAGTTTTATAACCAAATTTAAGTGTTGGTCAAGCTATTTCGTTTATTCAATATAGCCTGACTTTACTAGCAGTTGATATATTACAATTTAAATTAAACAAATCAGAATATTTAAAACAGCTGTGAGAACGTGTTGAGATAAATTTCCGTTAGTCATCTTTTAATACAGACCTTTTAAAAATGAAAAAATATTTGAAATTCAAGATACATTTGTTAATTATTTTCAAATTATCTAATTGAAAAAGTTCATAAAATATACCACATATATTGTAACGTTTCGCTCAGCCGTGTCGCAGGTTCATTCCTATAATGAATGGATGGAAGAGAAGGGAGTTTATGAAAATATCTATTGAATAACATTTCATGAATAGGGCAAAAATTAATTTATTCTTCACAACATTAACTGACAGGGAAGTTACACGTCGCAAGAGACTGGCAATGACAGCCTACCAACTTTACGCAATGTGCTCATGGTTCTAATAGCTAGGAAGAAAATCTTAACACTAACATTGGGATTTTGTCTACAATAATTCATGCATTATTGAGTAATAAAAAACTGCCTGGTGCGGCAACGCTGAAACTTTCGCCGGAAGGAACCCAGGGAAGGAACCCCGTGACGTAATCAGGGAAGAGAGTTCATCTCCGGTTAAATACCGGATTATCACCGCTGGTTGTCGGTGCCTCCGCATACCGGCTGGATGGCTGTCCTCGTTTGGTAATTCACCCTCGCTCTGGCGAGAGCTGGCGGCGTGGTGCGGCGACGGCGGGGAAGTGGTCAGGTCGCCGACTCCCCATTCAGATCTTGTCCTCAGCTGGTGGCATGGTGCGGCTCGGAGTCGTCAAAGGGGGGCGGGCTCAGAGTCAGCTAGAGAACACACGGGCGCCGGGTGGGCGTAATGCGGGCTTGAATGGGCCCGAGACGGCACTATGCGGCGAACGCAGATTGACGTGTAGTCTGCGCGGGTCTTAGGTTCGGTGAAAAATCGCGCCCGGTGGCAAGTGTTCAGCCCTACGAGCCGAAATTAATAATGTTCCTCACTCCACCGAGTCTTAGCTCAGAACCACGTCTTTTTTCCTACTAGTCCCGATCAGAATCATGTCATGTTTCTCTTAGTCGCGATCAGTAGCAAAGTTCTGTAATGTAATGCTAAGTCGCAATCGATGGCAAAGTTCTGTAAATCAATGTCTAGTGTAATCTTTCGCGTAATCTGTCGGGCAATCTGTCGGGGAATGTTTCTCTCTACTCAGCTCCCGGCCGAGCTCAACTCCGTTTTCCTCTCGAGGAAAGGTCTCGGGACCCGTAGCTTAGCCCCTTTCCTCCCGGGGAGATGTCTCATAGGCCGAAACTATATGCGTCACAATTTTGTCACCCAATCGGGACGCACTGTTCCTGGAACAGAGCGATCTCTCTCTCTCTCTCTCTCTCTCTCTCTCTCTCTCTCTCTCTCTCTCTCTAATTGTGGAAGCATCTCTTGCAGCTGCCCGAACACGTGTTCAGGAGGCTTTGTTCCGGAAACATAATTCTTCGGCGCGCTGATCGGCAGCTGGCGACGGGCAAGCTATAAACAATACCTCTGGGATTTCCGGAAGTGCTGTAGGGAGATTCCTCGCGCGGGCGCGTGACGAATGGCCGGCGAGCAAGGTCTGTCTTCGGGCCGAGACGCTGGTGGTCATTGTTTTGCTAAGTGCGCGGGGGCTTCCCGAAGGGGGGTGGGGGAAAGGTCTTCCCGGCGGATCGGCAGCCGACGCGGGGCGTGCGACGGGCGAGCTCCGAGCGGGTGGCTTGTCGTAAATACGTCTGCTGCGAAAGGCATTCTATTTGGCAGCCGGTCGGGGCAGCTGGCGATGGGTGAGCGGTGCGTTGAAGAGGATCTTTTGTGACAAGAGCCCAGTCTTGCGACCAACTTTCTTTCCATGGAGAAAACTATCTTAATATTGAATTAATATATTAAAATTTGGTGCTGCCACAATATGATCTTAAGAAATTTGCACATTTTTTGGTTACAGATATGACAGACGACGACATATGTGCCCAAGCTGGAATTTTCTTCCTCGCTGGATTCGAGACTGTTTCCACAGCGCTTTGTTTGACCGCGCATCTGCTCGCTCATCATGACGACGTGCAGCAACGCTTGTACGCAGAAATTTCGCAAGTGATGGAAGAAGTTGAAGGGAACGCTAGCTATGAGTTTGTCCAGGGAATGAAGTACCTCGACGCAGTTATCTATGGTGAGAACCCTAGCGTTTCTGTTGAAAATATTTTCGCTATAAGCAGTACATAATTGCATAAATTGCATAGCTTATTAATGGTTTAGTTTATACTTCAGCCGACTATAGAAAATACAGAGGATCCTGATTTACTTTAGTATTCTTTTATCGCATTTTTAATTTTCTTCAGTTTCGTTATTATAGTATGTTATTCTTGCAATGATACCGTCTAATGACCTTCCTCAACTTGGAGTTGTGGAGATAGAGGAGAATATGATCTCTAAGCAACAATTTCTTCGTCCAAAGAGTGACCGCGTCAGTCCCTATCGTAACCATTGATTGTTCAAAGGCATGATTTCCTTTGACCAGACCAATTCCTTGCGTGTTGAAAGGTTTCGAAAATTACACGCTTTGCATACCTTGCATGACATGAGAATCGTGTTGTCGAGAGAATGATATTCTTTTGTTCTCATTCTTTTCAAAATAAATCATAATAGCTAAACTTCAAACTATTAATTACGATATATGATATTAACGAACTAATAGAAACTATTACATTTGTATATGAAAATGACTGACACCAAATTGTCACCGAGTGTATGAAGCAGTTTTGTGAGTCCGTCAGAACCATCAGCACTATCACAACCACCTACACTAAACTTTATACCACCACATCCACTTCAAATATCATCACCTCCATTTCCGCCACCACTATCACCCATACCTTCACTACCACCACCATCATACTATTATAATATGTATTTTATTGAAATAGCTTTCATAAATGCGCTTCATTGCGGGTGATCGGCCACGTCTGCTTCAGAGTGTCTGCGCTTGTACCCGCCTGCAGTGGCGACCGAGCGCGTGTGCCAGAGAGACACGCAGTTGCCCGCCGGGGCGAAGCTCGCACTCAGTTGCGGTGAGGGATATGGGCCAGGCCTGGTCTAATCCTCCATCATGTGGTTCTCGCACCATCGATGCAGAATACTGGCCGATCCTGAGAAGTTCGACCCGAGCGCTTCAGCGACGAGAACAAGCACAACATCAGCCCTTCACCTACATGCCGTTCGGCGTGGGCCTCCGCTTTGATCGGTAGGTGAAGAAACTGTGGAAAGGTGATGTCAACTAGTGGAAAGGAATTCAAGTCCCAATTAGCTGCTCTGTACCATTTTCAATGCGCAAATTAAGACGATTAAATTACAACAACTCTGTAGTTAAATATGTTTATCAAGCGAAAGATTATGAACTAACAACTCTTCACACTTCTCTGACCTGGCTTAAACGCTTAGAAAGTGGTTGAAAAGTTTACAGAATCTCTTTGTCACCAAATAATTGCCTGAAAACTTCCTTTCCTTGCTGCCAAAAATATGAAAGAACAGCAATTCTATCAATGTATACAAATTAGACTGTACAATTAGTGTGTTATTTTCAAAATTATAATCTAAAATAATTATTAAGTATTTGCAGAAATTTAACAAATGTTAGTACTAAAATGACATTTAATGAAAAACGTTTGATTTCAATTAATAATGCATTATCGCGCATCGAGTACTAATAGATCTTGCTTGTGTGAGTTCTTTAGTCTCTCATAATTTCCCCCTTGCGTCACCCAATATGTCGCGTTTTTCATGTCATATCACTGACTGGACGATAAAAACTATCGCCGAAAGATTCCATGACCATTATGGAAGTTTTTTTGAAAATATTATATCTAAGAATCAATGTTGTTCTCTTACTTCTCTCTCTCTTCCTTCTCTCTCTCTTTCTCTCTCTCTCTCTATATCGTTCTCTTTATCTCTCTTTTCTCTTTCTATCTCTCTTCCCTTTCTTTCTCTCTCTCTCTCTCTTTTCTCTGTCTCTTTCTTTCTTATGTGAGATCGCTAACAGTTTTTAGTATTATAAAAGTTAAAAGTTAAAACGATCCCTATTTCGTTCCAGCAACGTTTGCTCTGATGGAAGTTAAGCGGCCTCTGTGTGCATGCTCGTGTCGAACTTCGAGCTGACTCCGTGTCCCAAGACGAAGCATCCTCTGGAGTTCACTGCTTCCTTCAACTTGATGGCAAAAGGGGGATTCTGGTGTGGGCTGACACCACGAGACCCTTAGAACCACACGAGAGTACCAGAGAAGTGTAGCTTAAAGTTTGCTGCTAAGTCTGAGAACAACTAATGTCAACTCTTAATATACAGGTCAACCTGTACTCTATCGACGTAACGTGCAGAGATGGCTTAGTGTCATTGGTCAAATATGGCTAGTTTATTTTTAAAAGAGGGATCAAAGCAGACCTTATATCAGACTGTTTCACTGTGTGGGACAGGTCTTTGCTGTTGAAGTCAGGGGCGTATAGACACTACATCTGAAACGCAGGGGTCGGGATGATAGAATTGAATAGCCTTACTTTGTGAGAAAAGTCATGTTCATGGACAGTATTTTCAATATTGATACGACCATTCCTGATTTATTTCTTTTGAAAAATCCCTCAAGAAAGTAGTCTCTACAGCTCAGATTTATATGAATGTGTTACAATTTATTTTATTCAGTATTAGTGGAGTATTACTTTGTATTCAGCGCTAAGCATTCTGTGAAAACTTATATTTTTTTCCATTTGTATTATATTTCATATATTATATAAAATTGTTTTTTAGTTACTTCTTAATCTGCAATGCAGCTTCTGCTGTATCTATGCAACTTATTTTAAAGGTTTGTTGATGAAAAAAGTAATTTTTTGACCCACACAATATGTACAAACTATAATTACTATGCAGCAAAGAAAACTAAATAAACGTAACTGCTCAAGTGGTTCCTTTATATTTTGTACCTGAACATTTTGTGTAGAATTTGTGAATTTCAAAGCAGATGATTGTACCCGAGAATAGACCAAAGGTTTTACAGTTGAAAAGGCTAAGTTCAAGTATAGCTGCATAGAAATTTTGTTAAGGTTTCAATTTTCTCGTCCTTGCTAGAGACCCACTGACGATAGGAAAAATGTTTCCCGAAAGTTAACTCAGGGCAATAATAAAAATTATTACAACTTTTATAGACGATTATTTCCTTTACCATATTACATAAAAGTTATTTTGTAAGCACGTCATATCAAACAAGGGTTCATCTTTCTTACTCAGACATGAAATTGTGTAGTTGAAAGACACTTATATTTTGGTCCAGTTAGTATGTGCGTACTCTAAATATTTTAAAACTTGTAAATTACTACTTAACTAGTAGATTACTACTTAACTGGTAGATTAGAATATTCTCGTCTTCTAAAAGCAGGTTTCCCTATTTTCCCTTACCCGTACCTTATATTCTCTTTTCTGCAACTTCGATGCGATGGATCACCATTTGGAGTGAATACCAGAATTCAAAAGGTCAGAACGAGTTAGGCTTTTCTTTCTGTAATGGCTTAAAGGACTTCAGCCTAGCCCCATAGTTCAAGTTATGCAATTATAGTATATTGAAACCTTTCCTTTTTCTACCTTTCTCTCTATCTCTGTCAATATTACGGCTAGCGCATATATTTTATTTTCAATCTAATAAAAACATAATAATAAACAAATAAGCAGATAATCATAAATATCTCGGGGCATTATTTTTAATACCGTAAAAAAAAGTGAGCCTGAAAAGCCACCACTCATTGCGACGTCTCGGCTGATAGAAAACTCATCATTGGGGAATCTCGAAGAAAAATAGTTACTCTAAAATATTACTAAAAATAGTACCAACCAGCAACCATAATAATTTCTGCAGCGCAACACTGTGTCACCCGACTTATTTTTTTAAAGATCTCTTCTTCAAAACCGCGCCAAATTCGACTTGCATTTCAACATTATATGTAATCGGCCCCGTAATTACCAATTATTACTACACAAAAGAATCACATTTTCACTAATTACATAGGAAAACATGTAGATCTGTGCAATATTTATATAATTTAAAATTACTAAATGCCTATTTTATTAAAAGCGATTCCATTTTAATTTTAATTTTTAAACCAATGTTTGGTCATGTACAAAGTTATACTATCTGTTATTTGCAAGTTTTCCATTTTCATTTCGAGGAATGCAGAGACCTCTTAGACGACGCATTTTCCCTGTCCTCCTCGGATACGGTATAAGGGAAGCTCTACCCATTACTCCACTCGAAAGTCTTTGAGTTTCTAATTATGTTCAATCTAATTTCTAACTTAAAATATTTAAAACACAATAACTAGTCTCTGTCATTATGACATTTACTTCACTTATGAAATAAAACTTCTAAAATTTAACTTCGTATCGCGAGCTCATCACGCCCGTTATATGGCGTCTTCCCATTGCCCATTTGCAATAATGCTATCCGTCCGATACTTTAATATTCGTCTTTTCGGCGCAGTTTCAGCTCCAAATCGTTTCTCATTGTACTTTGTACTAACTTCTACGCACTTTTTTCTTTTGTCTAACCCAGGCCTGTACAACGCTTGCTCCTTCTGGCATTACCCACTTACGAGACATCCGTCTTCCCACGAGAGCTGCCAGAGTAGTAGTAGTAGTTGCCAAAGTAGAGGGGTATAGGCAGCTTTGGAGGGGGGAGGAGAGAAACGTGAATGGGGTCGACGCGGTGCGTAGATCGAATGCCTAACAGTCTAAAGCAATGATCGATGCTAGGAAATGATTTGGTTACTTATTTAAATGGGCAATCTACCGCATTTCTCTCAACAAGGGCCATATTTCACTGTTTATGTTCTTGCGTGCACCACTATGTATGGACTCCTAATTTATTTTTTTAACTTTATACTCCTATTTCATAAACAATATTTTAAACCAGTGACCTCTTTTGTATGTTGTATGTATTTTGTAATTTTAACTAACAAAACTTTAAAATTTAATAATTGATTTTTCGCCAAGTATAACAAAATCGCCAAATGATAGCAAAACGGAGGAAATAGAGATCAGTCTTTCACATCGAAACTGATATAAAAATGAAATATAGGCAATTCCAAGAAGGGTAATGTTTGGCAGAACATATATATTTGTGACCATTTTTCCTCATTTTTGTGAAAGGTTATCATAAGTATCAATAAACTCATATAAATATAAATACAAACAATAGAAACAATGGGGGAGGGAAGAGAAACAAAGAAGTGGATTTTAATTAGATATAATACAAGAGAAGGTCAACAGAATTAATAGTGGTGAAAACATAAAGTATATGTTGTAAATGAAACAGTTAAAAGGACATGTGAGTAAATTCCGTGGGTGAGGAAAGCGAACAAAAACCATAGAATAAACACACATGGTGCAAGAGTGCAAGTGACCAATCAGAAATTAGATCGTGTTCGAGATATGGAATGGTCGACGCACTAGAACGAAGAAGAAACGCATTTGAGAACAATTTCGCGCATGGCAGGAGACAGCTGAAGAGCGCGCAACACAGATGGGCAGATGATGCTTGGGCGTGTAAGTGTTCGGAGGAGATAGGCTATTTTGATGCGGTAGGAGTCAGAAAAAGACGAAATTGTACCTGTTAGTAATATTTTTTTCTAATGCGTAATGAGTAGGAAAATATATAATTAGACAGGGAAGATAATTGCGTGTGTGGACGTGAATACTATTGGAGTGGACCAAATTAAACGAAACAAACTGAAATGGAGACAGAACAAAGTTCAAGAATGCGGAGGCTGTACGAAAGGGAAAACCAGGGGAACATTTTTTATTCACCATTGTAGGAAACTCAAGACTTGTATTAAATTTTTTAAAATCTAAATTAGTAAATAAAAGGGAAAATTGGCCATGCGTGCAAAAAAGAGAGCTTTGATTTGATTTATTTAGTCTGAAACAGTAGAAACTGTACGTGTACGATTGAGGAATAAATAACTACGCACGTTTTCTTCAATTCCAGAACCCCTTCCCAACATTTTATAAATAGTTGAAAGATGAAAAAAATTACCAAAAATTAGCAAAAAGCAAAGGGAGACTTCACCAAAACCTGAGCATCGTAAAGCTACATTTATGTCCAGAAGCAAAACAAGGGGTCATCTCAGCATTTGCTCAAGAGATGTGGGAAACTGGTCAAAAACCTGATCGAGATGGGGATCATTGACCCTGAAGCTGAAGTACATTACATGTTACAGGCACATTAAGTATTTTTACTTTCCCAAATTCGTACGTATATACGAAGTAATTTACGTGGTACAGGGAATATATTGCAAAGCTGCGGAAAATAGAATTCGAGATTTCAAGGGAAATACACATTTTTGGGGTACCCTGATACAGGTGACGCGACAATCTTGATTCAACCCTCCGACTACTACAAATTGTAATTTAAGCAGAATAAGTAACAAAACGGTAGAAGAAGCTGTCGCCAGACAGATTATGAAGCCGAATAAGAGATACCATCAAGTGAACTTCTTTTACGATATTTTACGTGCAATCATAACATTATCATGGGTGTTGTTAAAAAGAACGGAAATGGCTTAATATTTTTATTAGATTATGAATAAATAGTGTGTCAGAAATTAGAGGAGAAAGTAATCACGATTTTCTAAGAATAAGATTTATAGCTTAGATGTAACAATAGTCAATTAAATATACGGAATGAAAAAATAATTGGCACTGTCATCATCTAACCAAAAGTACTCAATATTATAATTTAGTATTTGGCAGCCCGCAAATTTAACGATTACATCTTAACACTCAAAGCAAATAACATCGTCAGTCCTGCAAGCAATAATAATACTGGTATGCAAATCAAAAATGTATGTCTAATTTGATTTTATGTTCACATTGTCATACACTAATAACAAACATGTCCAAAATAAAAGGTAATGAAAATGGTCTGAATGAAAATGTATTAGCTCGCAATTGTTCTTTCAATTTACGCGCTACGGTTCGAATGGCACATTCTCATGGGCGGTCCCCACTCCTAATACGAGTCTTATCCCCACGCATCCACGCGGTCCGGGTTTGCAACTACGTTGCTATTTAATTAACAAGAAATTAATTGTGTCATCCTTCTGACATTGAGATGGCGTGTTTCATTTAAATATACTAGCAATATCTATTAAATAAAAATTATAAATAAATACTTTATAGTAAAAAAACAAAACACTCGTCACGGGATAAACTTCCACACCAAATATTTAATTTTACAATACTCGGTGTAGCGTTCGTTGATTTTGAGAAAAAGTACTCTATACAAGAGAAAACGCTGACGTATTTACTGTTGTGAGCGCCTTGTCTTGCGGGCAATTTATCCTAAACCATTCACGCTCCATTTTCATCATATCCCCCCTATTCATATCGACGTAATCACTTCAATTCTACAAGCGATGACAAGACCCTTATCGATATATGCCAAAATGATCAACCCTGACTCTTGGAAAGGATCCCGTAGACTTACGTAATAATATGTTCACTTTCTATAATTAATAATTATATATCCCTTCTTTAACCCTTTTGGGCTGAGAATTTGGGGAAATTATACACATTAATTGGAAAACAGGTTCTCCAAACTATCAAACAACCTTGTTCAATATGAAATCAATAATTACTATTAATTCATTATTTTATTAAAGATATAATTTATATTTCCTTACAGTATATGGTATTTATTATTTAGTAAAATGAGTCAAATATTAATAAAAACGAAAAATGGAAAGGGGGAGGGGGCTCAGAGGCGCCCAGAAATGACAGTTGACGCCCCGTCTCGCTTTAGGCGGTGCACGCCTATGGCAAGTGGAATTTATCTGCCAGGGAACTTCCCCACACGAGTCGACAAGTTTCCGCAAAGGTACCGGCTGAAGCAGTGGCGGTGGCTGCGACGTTGGCGCGAGGAACAGTGGGTGGCTGTGACGTGAGAAGCGCTGGCCAATAGGACGTGCGCTCTTTCGTGCCTCGCGTCAAATATCACGAGAGCGCGCGCCGGGAAGCACTCAGTCGACAGCAGTTGGCGGGGGCGAGCGCACACAGAACGCACACGCCGCTGAGACTGGCACGTACGTAAACACGTCATTTTCCATTTGCACCCACATTGGAAAGAGGGACGCCAATGATTCTTTTCCCGCTGGCTGGCGAGAACCGGCGCACAGCTTTACGTCTGCTTGGGGGGGGAGATCTCCACCTTCAGGTATCACCCCCAACTAGGGAACGCCCCAGCTGGGACGAGCTCTAATCTCCCGCATGCTCTCCCACCAATATCTGCTGGGGTAGTGCATGCTTGTATTAGTGTGTGCATGTGTACTAGAGAAGACGATAGGAAAAAGAAGTGAAAGGAAAAATAGCGCGTGTACCGCAGCCTGTTTTTTGGAGTAGTTCTAAGACATTCGCCTGATATTGATTGGAGAATTGGAAAATCACCGATCAGAGCAGCCGGCAGTATTCTTTTCCACTACTGGCTGACTTCGACGTAGCCAGTATCAATAATTCCTCCACTTAACTACGAAGTAGCTTCCATATTATTTTAAAATAATTTTAATTAACTATTCTACAGAAATATAATTAAACGAAACATGTATGTTCTATCAAGCCATATGATTCAAAATTTCCCATGCTCAGCATCTTGATGAAGAGCACAGTACACCTTGATCGTTTGAAGATTATAACCCTCACACATGATTAAAAGGTTTATTCAATTTCCCACGATGAGTTTTCCGTAATTTCAGCTCAGAATTAATTACGAAAGAGTTTTGTATACAAAATATACACAAATATAAACTATAATGTAGAAAACACTTAACATATTAACTGATTACAACAAAGTAAACAAACATTTTGTGCCTGCACATTTATTCTAAGAACATTACTCCTATTTTATTTGAATGGAATGTTAGAAAAAAAACCTTTGTCTTGGCTTTAATTTTAAAATCCAATCATGAACAATTGTAATCTGAACAAGCTTCAACCCTGGAGTTCAAAAATTATGAATCACTACAATTTTTAATAACATGGATGTACCTGCATGAACTAGTTAATTAATTATGTTGGTTTTTTCAGTTGAATCCCAAATCGTATTATCCATACAATAGGGTATACTGCAAAAATTTATTTTTAACTGATCGTGGGCAATGTACGAATAACCTTGAGCTGTCAATTCTTGTACAACTAAAAATTGAAAAATGTGTACAGTTTTTTCAGTAAAGTGGTTAATTTCAACTATAAATCTTTACTTCAAGGTTGGTCCTACCCCAAACTAGTCTTCCACGAATTTCTGAAGGTTAGCAACACTTAGATTGATGAGAGAATAATTTTGCTATTACAGAATAATATCCATGTTATTGCAGTAGCAACCGCACACATCCAAAACATATTATATTCTGTTAAATGGTGAATCACGGAGGGAATCCTTCACTAAAGCGTTCTCATTCCAGGATGTGGCACCATACGACGGGGGTTTTGACGCAAACCTCGCTAGGTGACTGGGCTCTCGTCTTCGCAGGCATTCTGCTGCTTCTCTATATCGTCGGCACATTGAACTACGACTATTTCCGCAAGCAGGGCATCCCCTCCACAAGCCCTAAAGTGCCCTTCGTAGGTGACATGATAGGAATGTTCATGAACAAGTCGTTCCCAGATATTATAAAACAGCAGTACAAAAGAGCTCAAGATCACGGAGTGTATGGGTCGTTTCAATTTATTTATCCTGTGTTTACTGTAGTCGACCCAGAACTTATCAAAGTGGTGGCAGTGAAGGAATTTGACAACTTTATGAATCACCAGACTGTACAGGCCGAAAAAAGCGATCCTGTTTTTAGCAAGAATCTTTTCAACCTGAAAGGTAACTCATTTTACATTGCTAATTTTCAGCGTAATAATAATTTCGAAGCAAATTTCAATCTATTATAACATCACAAAATGAATTTTTTTAACTTTTCACAAATTCCGTAGTTAATTAAAATAAGATTTCATGTATTTATCTTAAGTCTAGTGAAAGGAGTAACAAAGTAATCTGCCAACTCACCTTTCAGACCAGGCCTGGAGAGACATGCGAGCTACGCTGAGTCCCGCCTTCACCACCAGCAAGATCAAGGGAATGTTCCCGCTCATTTCGAAGTGCGGGGAGCAGATGGTTCGCCACCTACGGCAGAAATACGCGGACAGCAAAGAGGGTAAGTGAAAAAGTATATTTTATCAACAGTTATTTCGCTAATAACAAGTCTTACTTGATTTTAGACCGAAACTCTGTATTATTTAAAGATATATTTTGTAACGGAAGGCTCTTTGGAACAACGGAACTACACTAACAACTATTGCTATGTTCAGCGTTTAATTGACATCTAAAATAACTATACTTCCAGGAGTTGGAAAAGCTTTTTCTAAGAATGTGAGAATTCTCATATTTTCTAAAAAACTTTCCATAACTGTTGTCAAAGGGTAGAACAGATGTAATGTTATAATTTGACTTCCCTAAGCACTTCTAATATGTAAAAGTGCATTAATTTTATACACAGTTTGGGTCAATTCACTAGCATAAAAATAAACGAAATTAAAATGTTTTTTGGTGTATCATGAGTTTTCTTAGATAAGTCATTATTACCCTTTAATAAATATTTTTCGTAAAACTTTATTGAATCTTTTCTAAACAGGCTGGAATTTTTTTTACATTAAATTAAGGCTGAATAATTGTGAATAGCATTGCTTCCAATTTATACATAATTTTGTAACATTACGTGTAACGTATTTTGTAACATTTACTTTGTAAAATTACTTAAATTACTTTGAAGGAGAGGAAGTTAACAAAAAATTGCCTTTGTCTTTCGCGCTGCTCGCTTGCTTTACAATAATTTATTAAATGGGATTTTTCGATCCTTAAAAACGGTGTCATAACGTTCGTTCCTTATCGGCCTTTTTGTAATGCATCAGTGAATGTAGCCTTGGCGCCGACGCAGATGTATCTGACGTCCGACATGGATGACCAACCGTTGATGGCCCTTCTTCCCAAATTGGCAGTGGACGTTGACGTCGTCCCCTGGCAAACTTGCATTGTTAAACGAATTCATGTACACGTTGAAATGTATATAAAATTCCCACATTTTCATTGGGAAAAATAGTTATCTTCGATTCCTCTATTTACAAGTCATAGACGTTCGTAATATTTATCGTCAGACACACACGCGTATTCTTGTATATCGTAACTGGTTTCGTAATTTAATTGATTCACAAGTAAATGTGACTGGTGTAGCTACATTCACACTGGAAGATGTAGGGCGCTCCCTACTTCGGAGAGAACCAGCGCTGGCTTGAATTTGTTGGTAATTTGATATGTGCTCCTGATTGGTAGGCTCTTTGCGTGGGTGTTTGGCGGGTCTCGTTCTGAAGCAAATCTTTCTTGAGTTCGTCAGAGACTAATGGATTATGAGTTGCCTACCAGCCAGAGACAAATGTAACAAATGAAAATTCGTTTTATGAAATTTTCCACCCAATCAAGATTTTCCATTTCCCTATTACTATAATTAATAAAAGTAAAGTGACATTAGTACAACCAAAACACAAGCTACGGAATCATTAACTCACAGTACTTAAGTTCAGCGTAAATCATCAGCCGTATTCCAAGACACAGAAAATAAACTAGTCTAGACCTACCACAAGTCTTTGCAAATGACATGAAGGAATAGACATTGTGAGCTCTAAAATTTGCTCGAGTAGATAATGCAGTTCGGTGGCTAATTTAGGAAATAAGATTCGAGTCCTTAAAATTCCAGAAATAATGTTCATAGGAGGGATTTGTTAAGTGTATGTTTTGGAGGCATTCCTTAATGTCACTGACTGCCAATTCGCAAGCGTCAGATCCGGGTATGAAGTGCAGCACGATGAAGCTTGCCACTGCCGTGGCGTGTGTGCCTAGATCATTAGAGTGTCTTCTACTATTCCTGACGTGCATTTCGCAACAGGAGGAAAGGTGGGAACAGTGGGATTGTCTGTGTTGCGCCAATAGAACCGGAATAAACTAGCAGGTTTCTGAGAAGTAGGATGAGACTTTTGAACCCAACTGTTTAGAAATCATGACTCTCAAAGTACTCGGTTTAAAACCTGAACCTTTGGTAATTCCAACTGAACAGAACTCAAATTTTTAGATACGTCGATCGCGTTTGCGTACGCAGCATTCACAGTGCAGTGGAATAGGAATTTAGATCGGCGAACGCGATAATCTCGCATTATTCCCTCTCCACTTCTTCAGTACTGCTAAGAAGCCCCCGCCGGCAGAGGACACAGACTTATGGTGACCGCCCTGTCGCCAAATCCCCTGTTGCTGTCATTCATTAAACTTCCGTGATTGCCCCTCAGTAAGGATGAAAGTAGCTCATGCTTAACAACTTGCAGCAGTATATAATATAATTTAAGGCAATTGCCGTTCCCATGTGGTCATGTGGTCGTATGGTGAAGCCGCATCAGTGAGTGTTAGATGTATTGATTTTTATACTGATATATGTGAGTATATTTATATTTATTCTTATTGACGTATATTGATATATTGAGTATGATGTTCGAATGTTGTTGTGGAAAACGAAGAACAAATTCGTGTATTGAAAGATAAAAGGTTTGTTTTCAGTGCATTCAGAGGAATACAAATATCTGCTTCTGACTTTTTCCGATCAATGCCCTTTTTTAGGAGCTCTCAAGGAACCTCTCCCGACTGACATGAAAGACCTGTTCACCCGTTTGGCTAATGATGTCATCGCCACTGCAGCGTTTGGGGTCAGCTGTGACTCCATGAAGAATCCTGATAATGATTTCTACCGTTGGGGAAAAGTCATGACAACCTTCTCCAAGTGGCGGACATTCGTATTTATAGGATACATGCTCATTCCTAAACTAATGCAGGTGGGTCAAAAATACTATTAATTGGAATAATAATTAGAAACTCAATAAGCGATTAACTAAAAAAAGTTGAGTTAATCAGTCTATTAAAGTAATTCATAAAAGCCATGGTAGTAACTAATAAACACAACAGGAGGAAGAGAATTAATATCAGTTAATTTATGTTTCACAACTCAGTCATATACTTTACATGTCCCGTACAAATGTTCATATTTCATAACACAATTGCCTATGCGCATTTAATATACTTTTTTGGTAAAATAAATTAAGTGATTAAAATAGTTCTATCAATGACAAACTCCCTCAGACTTAACTTTACGAATGGATGTTATGTCTCAAACAATGCTGAATCTCTTTTATACAGAATTTTAATATTCACTCATTTTTAATTTTAGAAACAAATTTTAACATCAAAGAAGAGAGACACTTGATTCTTGTTGTAGTAATATTAATTATGTAGGATTGTCATTTCTTTTTCTAATTGGTTTTCCCATAGATTGCTCGAGAACAAACATATAATTTAAATTATGTAATAATAATATTACTAAAGTTTATAATGATCTATTACTTGAACTCTAATTTTCAAGTTCGATCACAATTGTAAACAAAGATATTTATTTTTACGTTCAACGACTACGCAAATACGCTTTTGAGAAAGTCGTTAAAAATGATTGAATGCATTAATTATACGTCATTTTCAATATTATGGAGACCATGTCATGGATGCATAGATATGTACTGTCCTTATTAGAAAATATGTTAGGTAGGCATGTAAATAGTAATAAAATACACAAAATGTCTACTTGCCTCAGAAGGTTATCAACAAAAGTTTCAAACTCATTAATTGCATACCTATTTTTGTATGCATCAACTATTTGAATGTATTTCTGTAGCACTACAAACCTTTCATACAATTGAGTGCATATCCAGAAACACGTTAACACGTGCATTTGCGATTTTGGCTACATTAAACTACTGCACCTTTTCGAGGGCGCTTCAATCATTAACAGGGATATCTATTGGTGTCTTCCCAATCTGAATACACGTCCGCAGCTCGCGATTTCAAATAACATCGCCCTATTAACGGAGTATAAATCCCTAATTTCCGTGAGTGAGGTAAAAATCTTGTTTCATGATATAGTCATGTGTCGATAGAGTTTAAGAAGCTTCATCTCGACATCGAACTTTAGTATCGACTCAAACACGGGTGAACGTTCCGCAGACAGTATCAACGTTCGTTCAACCGGCCAGGGCCAGTTGTGTCCGATACGGTTTCTTGTTCTATTTCATAAAGTATGTCACAGCCTGTTTGCACCCAGACTCTACTCTCAGGCAACATCAGATTCATAATTGCTTTGCCACGTCAGTCGCGGAAGGGTTGTTCCTCGCAACAATCGTATTTCTCAGTTTGCTTCCGCTAGTTATGGAGATGCCTAGCCCCGTCGTCTATTTTGACGATCTCGTTTTTTCTTTAATATACGCAGAGACAGTGCTGGGAGAGTGATGGGTAGTAAATGCTTCGTTCCCTGGGTTTTGAAAGCGTTGAGCCCGTTCGCTCTGCAATGTGACCACCATTTGCACACACGCCCTTTACTACCGCGTCGTACCAAAACTCGACGAGATTCTCCTGACCACGAGAACACGAACAATTCATAACAAAAGGACACTCAAAAGAAATACAGTGTTGATACATGGATGCTTCTTCTAAAACTTCTCTAGAACAATTTATCAAAACAAAAGAGAGAAATGGTCTGATAGCAAATTCCTGATTTTCAGGCTTTTCGGTTGCGAGTGCTGGACGGCGAAGCAACCGACTTCTTTTTCTCGCTTGTGAATGGAACACTGAAGGAACGCAGGCAGAAGGGCATCTTCCGTCCCGACATGCTGCAGCTGCTCATGCAGGCGCGCGAAGGGCAGCTCAAGGCGGAGAAGGAGGACGCGGAGGAGGCCGAAGATGTGGGCGCCAAGAAGACCAGTAAGTTCTCTCACTCACTCACATTATCTTCATACCCTTTTTAATAAGGTCAGAGGAACCCAAACCAAATTTAAGTGTTGTCAAGGTATTTCGTGTTTTGAATATATCCTGACTTTACTAGCAGTTGATAAATTATTGTTTAAATGAAACAAATCAGAATATTTGAAACTGAGTTGTGAGAACGTGTTGAGAGAAATTTCCGTCAGTCATCATTTAAAACAGACACTTAAAAAATGAAATAATGTTTGAAATTCAAGATACATTTGTTAATTTCTTTCAAATTTAGTAATTGGTAAAGTTCATAAAATATACAACGTAATATCTTAAGAAATTTGCCCATTATTTGGTTACAGATATGTCCGACGAAGACATATGTGCTCAAGCTGGAATTTTCTTCTTCGCTGGATTTGAGACTGTTTCGACAGCTCTTTGTTTGACCGCGCATCTGCTCGCTTACAATGATGACGTGCAGAACCGCTTGTACGCAGAAATTTCGCAAGTGATGGAGGAAGTTGGAGGGAACGCTAGCTATGAGTCTGTCCAGGGAATGAAGTACCTCGACGCAGTTATCAATGGTGAGAGCCCTAACAATTCTGTTGGAAATATTTTCGGTTCAAGCAGTACATAATTGGATGCATGTTTACTTGAATATTCTTTTATCGCATTTTTCCATTTCTCTTCAGTTTCCTTATAATAGTATTTTATGATTCCCACGCTATTGCTTAATGACTTCCAAAACCCCCTGAACATGGAGTTGTGAAGCTAGTAGAGGAGTTTCTGCTATCTCCGCGCCAATTTCTGCGTCTGAATATTGATCGCGTCAGTCCCTAGCGTCTATCCTAGCCATCGATTGTTCAGAAGCATGATTTTCTTTGACCAGGCCAATTCCTCGCGTGTTGAGAAGTTTCAAAAATTACTCGCTTTGCATGCCTTGCATGACAAGAGAATTGTGTTGTCGGGAAAATTGTATTGTTTTGTGCTTATTCTTTTCAAAATAAATCATAATACCCTAACTCCAAACTAGTAATTATAACATAGAATATTAATGCACTAATGAAATGATGAAAATGATTCACACGACATTCTCACTGAGTTGTTGAAACAGATTTGTCAAGATAATTAATTTATTATCGAGTAATCTGTATTTCTCCGTGTTTTGCGTCATTAAAATTATCTTAAAGTTAGAAGTTGGGTAATTTTTAATTACTCATTATTAGTTCGCAATCGCAATCTCAAATAAGTACCGTTATCCTATAGCCATGTAATTTTCTATTAATTTATATTAATTTTAAATTCGATATTAGGTTCAAGGGTGCCGCCCTGGATGACCGAGGTGGATAGAGCATGCGCCAAATCAGCGGCTCGCTCTGAAGAATCGCGTGTTCGAGTTCCGTCGGGGGCATGTCTTTTTGTCTGTCGTGTATGTGTGTTGCCGTGGAAGGCCATGTGAGTTAGCTGACCACAGACCGAGGAGCCCGCATGTGTGTCTAGTGTAATGGTTATAATTTGCCTCCATGGGGAACATAGTGGGTACCAGGTGCAGGTAGTCGAAATCAACATCCCCAGAAGCTCCAGAAAGGAAAATAAAAAGGTTCAAGGGGTATAAGTGTTAAGACACAAGCCATCAAACCATGCCACCATACAAAACATCCATGCATTATCTTGAATTGAAAGACACAGGCCAGATGTAACGCATAGTTGGGCGCAAATACCACACACATCAGACCCAGCTAGACCAACCAGGAAAGGAATAACACGTTGATAATGTGACACACAATAATGTGCGTCATCCCACATCACAACTCCTACCACATGACAACACGCAACACCCATGTCTGAGGTGGGAATATATCTCACGACTATCGGAACCGAGAAAGCAAAGGCCATCTTAACGATCTCGGTTGCCAAGGTCTGCTTGTTTTTGTACTACAATTGACAGAGAGTTATCAAACACATTAATTTTAGTGGGTCACTGGTAAAAGCTGTTTTGTCAGAGAAAGCACAGTGTACTAAAACTGAAATGTGTACACCAGTGCTAAAAGTGAGACGATGCTCAAGTGTTCAGATAAATCTGTAAATGCATTAAAGACAATAAAATAATTTCGCCTCATCACATCAGCTGCTGCTGACCATGATGAATCATTAAATTATTTATTCACTTGAATTAACATAAAATTAAAGTCAGTAAATATGCCTAAAATGACGCTTAATTAGTGTATGTTATTTTGTTTTGCTCCTAAAATTCGCCACACGTACTCAACTTATCGGTCTCGTGTAGCAATCCTTCCTACTTTCAAAATAAAATGTCACACATGCCACACGTATCATAAATATCTATTTTGGTTTATTACTTAGATATTGTGGACGTGAAGCCAAACACGTAAAGGTACCTTTAATACAGACACTAACGAGCCGTTCTGACATCATGATCCTGGTACTCGCCTTTTGAATATTTACTGCCCGTTCCGCTCACAACAACACAGCAAATAAAAATCCTTTTAATGAATTCAATCTATTGAAGATGAGAAACAGGAAAATACCATAAATAAATGCCACCTCCATCACCACCACCAACAGCACCCCTACTACCACCACCACTATCACCACTACCACAAACACCATCACCATCACCATCCCTTTTACCCCCACATCCACCCCTATTATCATCACCAACCACTATCACCACTCCCTTCACTACCACCACACTAATATATATATATATATATATATATATATATATATATATATATATATTGCTTCCCACCGGCACTACGGCCCACTCTGGAATATACAGGCAACCGGCGTCTTCTGGCGGTATATTACCAGTTTCGCTTACTGTAACACCCGGCACTCGTAGGCGTCCGGTTATGGTACTGGACTAACGTTACACTGGCCGTGGCAGAAGAGATTCGCCACGCACTCACATGGCCTTCAACCCCGTTGACGCGTTGGTGGCAGCCGTACGAGATCGGCGGCAGTCATGGAATGCGGGCGTTCTGGGTTGACGATAACAGCGTTTTCTCTTAAATTTAGATTATATCATGCTTTTTCTGTCTTTTAATTATTCTTGCAAGTTATGGAACGCATTCATACGTTTTTTACAATACTATAGCTATTATATTCACAATTAATATTTTATATATAATTGACTATATATCACTATATAAAACATAATCATAAATCGATAGTTTACTTGAAGATATAAATACTATATATATTATTGTACAAACAAAAGGAGTTTTTGCTCTATCACTGAGGGGCTTTCTCCCGCTCTCATCTCCATGCCTCTCGTATTGACCATAGATCAATCTGGGCATTTGTTGCCATCAATAGCCTCTGCCCACTCTGCTGCTGCCATGCGAATTCTGTCCCCTGCAGGTCCTCCTCTTCTGTGCTTTCTGTCGGCATCCTTATCTAAATTTACTAGGGACTCGTTTGCCATTTCGTGTGATATAACTCATTTTCAATCAAAATATCTCAAAAATTTCTAAACCATCTTTGATATGTCCAAAAGATTTTTTATTTCTAATTCACACAAAGCACATTTCACCCATTCTCGCGACTTCTGCATGTACAGGGAGGGTCGCAGCGCCCGTATCATGATTCAAGTTTGGTCTGCGCTGTACCCACTCTGGCAGTAGGGACCGAGCGCGTGTGCCAGAGAGACCGCAGGTTGCCCGCGCGGGCGAAGTCTCGCCAGGACGTGAGGAAGGGCCAGGCATGTCAATACCCCATCAAATGGGTCTGCAACTACGATGCGAATACTGGCGCCGTCCTGAGAAGTTCGACCAACGGATTCGCTTCAGCGAACGAGAACAGCACAACATCAGGCCTTCAACGCACTACATGCCGTCGGCGTGGGCCTCGCTTCTGTAATCGGTAAGTGAAGAAACTGTGGAAAGGTGATGCAACTAGTGGAAAGGATGGACGTGCAACTGCTCTCTGTACCATATTTTTCAATGGAAAAGTTAAGACGATCTAAATTACAACAACTCTGTAGCCATAAATATTGTTACAAAATAGCGAAAAAGGATTATGACATAAGCAACTCTTTCACACTTCTTCTGGACCTGCTTTGAGAGCGTTAGAAAGTGAGTCTGAGAAAATGTTACAGAATCTCTGGTCACCATAATCGCTGAAAAGCCATTCCTTTCCTTCTGGACGGAAACATATGAAAGAACAGCATTCTTCAGTATTGACAAATTAGACTGATACAGATAGTGTGTGGTGAACAAATAATCTCACTACAAGTCTCAGAATAGATCACAGTTATTACGATTATTGCAGAAAGCTAAACAGATGGTGTGACAAAGTCAATTCACATAGGAAAGAGCTCTTGATTTCAAATGTAATAAACTGCCATTATCGCGCCCACTCCGATTACGAATGCGGGTTGTTGCTTAGTGTGAGGGTTGCACTTTAGATGAGAGTACAGTAATTTTGTCGCTCGCTTGCTGTGAACCACAATACTAGCGTCGTTTCCATATGTCGCCATAATCACTGCTGGACGCTTAAAAAACTGTCGCCGAAAGATTTCCATGACCACATTATCGAAGTTTTTGGAAAATATTTATCTAATGAATCATGTTGTTCTCTTATTCCTCCTCCCAGCCTCTCGTCTACTCGTTACTCGTTTATCTTCAGCCTCCTTTGTCTCTTCTATCTCCATCTTATTTCACCTCTCTTTCTCTTCCTCTCTCTCTCTTTCTCATGTCCTCTTTCTCTCTTATGTGAAGACTTATCGCTAAACAGTTTTTAGGTATTAATAAAAAGTTTACAATGTTAAAGAATACATCAAAGCATCACTATTTCGTTTCACAGGACTAACTATTTGCTTCCTGGATGGAAGGTTAAAGTCTGGCACTGGATAAAGCATCTTCGTGCTGCGA
>BOPP01000162.1:1034336-1073700 GCA_017312745.1 Gryllus bimaculatus | reverse complement strand
GAGGAGAGAGAGAGGAGCAGAAGAGGGCCGAGGTGAAAGAAGAGATTTACCCTGGAAAATTTCGTAACGATGCACGCCGTTGGCGACTCAAAATTAAGACGCCTCTTAGTTTTCGGCCTATGGATCCGTCTCATCGGGAGGGAAGGGAAGCAGATGCAGGGTTCGGAACGTTCTTGGGAGGGGGGACGGAGTGATACTTGGGCGCAAGATGCGCAGAGAAATCTTACTTAGGATTCCAATTTCTCGAATGGACACTTGATCAGATTCTCCGAGATAGAGACTAGCATTCAGATTCTCGAATGAGATTAGCAATCAGATCTCTTCGAATACCACTTTAAGTCAATCTCCGAATAGATAGCACTTTTAAAATTACGCGAGGTAACTGGGCGAGATTGAGACATGCTGCGTCATTTCGCGTAAGAATGATCTGGCATGCGCTGCCTACGCCATATCGGCGCCATCAAGCCGAGCACCTAAAACTTACGGCATACCGGTGTGTCTCAACTGACTGAGCCGCACGAGTTGACGGCTCGTCGTCCACTATCATCGCTGGCCCAGCCGAAAGGAGACTAAACCTCAGTGGGAGTCGGTGACCTGAGCGCGCCGTTTGCATGAGGACGCCACATCCGGCCAGGTTCTGCGGAGCCCACCGCAGCAGTGTGTGAAATAATCCGGATCTTAACCGAATCGACATATCTCTCCATGTCAGTTATGGACGCGGGGCTACATTGCGCGACATCTGACGAGAGCATTATGCACATGGCGTCCAGCGCCTTGCTGTATTGTGTTAAAAGTTATGCTATGATAATCATTAGAAAGAAGTTATTCATGTTAGTGTAAGGAATTTGTTCATTAATGTTTAGGTTATGGAGCTCGTAACATAAGTTTTATAATAATATAGGTCGCGTCCTCTAGTGAACGACACTGTCTAACTCCTGGCAGCTTTTGGTGTCAGGATATAAATTGAATCTTGTCAGAAACGAGTCAATGGACCTGGGAAAATTTTTTGACCTCCCTATCACTACATCCAATCGTTACAGGAACTGAACCTGGCGCCCGACATATCCCGAGAAGTTATGGGCATTACAATAAACATCTTAATAATACGTTTGGAGTCTTTGAGAATTATTGTTCAGTAATCCGGATGTGTTCTATTGAACCTTGAGTGTTGTGTGTAAGCGTACGAGTGCGCATTTAAGAAAACAAAGTGCCAAATAAATACCAACAGGAAATGATCCAGCGGAATAGAGCGATTCTAAGATAAAAAGCAAGATAAGATTTCGAAAGACTCAAAATATTTAGGGGTATAATCATACTGAATGGAACAATGACCCATTTCAAGATATGCATCCAGCCTCTTATCGGGATTAGTAAGAAATAAGTTAGAAATACTGGGAAAATAAATAAATTTCTATAAATCATTTCAATACAATGTCGTAAACGTATTTCAAAGCTGGGTGTTTCGTCCCTATATGATACTTTCTCGTAATACGTCACTGCATTAAGTTCCACGTAAATTTCATTCTGAATATACAACAGAACAGTGATTTTATCCTGACCACAACGTTATCAGGAAACCATGGTTCTTCGTACTGAGAAAACGACCAATGTAAAGAGGAGAAAGCAAACGTTTAGCAGTAATTATTTTTATAATGAATGAATATTTATTTTGTTCTACTGAAATATTCAGGGAAAAAATTCAACAGCAATTGAATGCGGTTCAGAATGTATGCAAACCAAAGGAGAAATGCATTCCATCTCGTTAGGTCTGTTTGATTGTTGCGTTGGATCATTTTTTATTTTGAAACTATTTTAATACGATTCCTCCAGTTCATAGTCCTCCGAACTATTTCTCTATTTCTCCTCTACAAGACAATTTATATTACTAAGTTCCAAAGCCCACTGAAATTGACAGAATACTGTGCATCCAGCACCTTTCCGAGTGAGGATATTTCTAGATTGGATATAGACTACACAACTCAAAAAAAAAAAAAAAAAAAAAAAAGAGAGCATCTACATTACTAATTCATAATGCGCGAAGAAATTGAGAGAAACTCTGCAGCTATATGCCATGTGGAAGGTCATTGAAGCAATTTTTGAGAATATAATTGTTTTAAAATTGCCTATATATCCAGGGGTCTCCTCATAATAAAAAAATGTGTTTGTTTTTCTTCAAAACGTCCGTCCGTCCGTCCGTCCGTTCGTTCGTTCGTTCGTTCATCTGTGAACACCACAAACGGCTAAACAATGCGTAGTTGTTTTCCAAGCTGAATAAACCCCTGTCGATTTGACTTCAGTCAAAGCTATGCTATTCTAAAAAACATTCTTTAATTGTTTTGGGTACTTCATATGAAGTTCCTGCGATATTTTCAAACTTTTCTCAAAAAAACAAACAAACTCCAAATAATTTCTTTAAATTTCTTATATGAATAGATTTACATTAAGGTGGCATAGATCCGATGTCCGCAATTAACTCTTAATTTTCGAAAAATTGCAAAAGATTGGAATTTTTACCATGTCTTCCAAGAACTACAAATTGAGGATAGAGATATTTTCAAATGAAATTTGCTTTCCATAATTACATTTTCATAAAGGCCACGTACATTTTTGGAAAAATTTAGTCGTTTTCGAGCAATATTGATTGAAATATGTGCAATAATAAAAAAGTCATAAACAAAACTTTCTCAAACATTAATCCAAATCTTTTCTTTCAGCTTTTGGTAGAAATAGTGTCGAATGTACTGAATCAGATGACATAAACATAATTTTAATCCTTTCTTCTCTTTTTTCAAAAAAATCCACAGTTGTAATTTTTAACGTCTCTTTCACGTCGTCAATATTTACAATTATGGCCTTTGGTATACATTATTGAAGAGAAAATATTTTTAAAAAAATTGAGCTGAGCTGTTTTTGAGAAAATATTGTTTTTAAAAATATCATAAATATCGGACACAAATTAAGCAAAATATACTCAATGTTTCAAAAGATTGTCCATGACCATTTTTAAAGAGCTGAGTTTTTATAACAGCCTTTAGTGTAAGGCACAGACGGAGGAAAGGACCGACGGAAATATTGCATATCTCCAAAACTGATAATAAGATACTTTTTCCGTCATAATATCTGTTCTTTAAAACTAGATATTCAAATAATGTTAACAAAAATCTGTGAGTTTAAAAAAAATACTAATACAGATCTTCAGTTTTGTGCATCGAAAATATTGAGTTTAGCTGTAAGGCCTATGTGGCGAGTGTAACGTGAATGGCGTACTAACTCGAAGGATTTGAGTTCGAAGTCCTGCGCGGAGTAAAAACAATTGGTGTTTGGAAACATTTTAGCAAGGTTATGTACTATAATATTGTGTAGCCGTTGTAAACAATGCGAAGAAGTATACGTTGTAACACCAATGGTTTCTGTTAATGTGATAACTAACTAAACTAATGTTATTTAATCTGTCACCTCTATAGGTCAGTTGACTCTTCAATACTTACACGGAGTACGCGACAAGGCTTCACAATTTTAACCTCTCGCAGCTGACATAAACTTATCTTGTATCTATGCACCGCATACTTTTCAAAGTATTTTATGCCGTACTTCTTGAGAAACCAAGAATCCTCAATTTCGGACCATCGCCTTCCTTTAAGCAGTGCCACGAGGCCAATGCCAACATTATACTCATGAAGTCTGTAACTTCCGTCCATCGTCCGATATGTAACTTAATCGACACCGTCTGGCTTCTGAGAAAATTAACCTACCACTCCTAACATTAGCCGTATTTCCGATTTCCATTACATTTGGGTTGTGATGTTACAACAGAGCGATGGTGCTGTGATTGGAATGGTCCTTGCATGTGGGGGTGTACCTGGAAATGTGCTGAATGTGCTCGAAGAAAGAAACAAAGAGAGAGAATGAGAGAGAGAGAATGAGAGAGAGAGAATGAGAGAGAGAATGAGAGAGAATGAGTGAGAGAATGAGTGAGAGCAATAGATCGCGCTGTCTGGTAGGTGGCGACGTTAGCCAGCTGTTTCACGGAGGATGAGGAGGACGAGGAGGGCCGCCCGAAAGTCGTGGTGTGTGACGTCAGCGAGCGCCGACGAATTGAGTCGATTCCCTCTGATAAAAGCAGCGCATGGCCTCCGCTGCTCAGTCGACTGCGACGAGAGGAACCGAGCGCTCGGACCTCTCCCGGCTTGCAGCCTGTCACGTACGTACTCACAGCACAAACACTTCTTCAAAACTCATCGCTGCCAACTGTTCACGCTCGCCGAAACGCTCCCTGCAGGATTCGTGTTTGCTCTCCAAATGCAATATGTACTTAACGTAATTCATGCTACAGAGTAAACGTTTCTGTTACACACTTCCTGAGAAAAATATTGGAGCGGAGATCTATCGCAAGATATGGCGTGTTATATAGATTTATTCGTTATGCACAATTTGTTCGTAGTAATTGTTTTATATCAATTGATTATGCGTTTAGGAACGTCTATGACACAATATGTGCTGCAACAACCCATTCTTCCGTGCTGTCACCACCTCGGTCGTTACTTCCCTTCTTCGCCAGGCCTACCAAAGGGAACCATTGTGCGAAAAGAGCTCATCTTGAATTAAAATTAATAGGCACGTGTGCTCATTGCACGTAATTAGAGGAAACGTACGTTTGTAGCTTTCTTTACTCTTGTTTTTACGTTGTTTTTTTGTTATTGAAGGTCGCATCAACTTCTAGGTCATTAGCGACCACTATTGCTTGTAACGGTATGGTAACTGTGAGGGTGACACGATATGATGTTAATAGGGGGTGAAAGGACGAACACAATACCACCATGCTCCAGGCGGGACTCGAACCCGCGATTCTTTGGTCCGAGATCGATACGGCACTAGTGCCTCGGCGATCTCGACCAACGTATCGGCTGTTTTTACTTTTGTATCGTCTAAGTTTAGAAAATATTTTTAGTTCAAATTGCACTTACACCATTCGATGCGTGCATTATGCGCATTATCCTGAAAGAAATGAAAAAAAATGTGACATGAAGTTATTACAATACAGCATTGGTAATTATTTAAACATAACAGATAATATCTGCGGGCAACAACAGAAGATGTTGTCAGTGTCACTTTTATAATGTGTTATTTCACAGCACCACAATGCTGGCTGCTAGAGTTAGGGATGTTAGTAAACGGATTATATCATCAGAACAGAATGACAGAGCATTTTAGTTAAGTTGATGTTTGTTTAAAATTTTAATGCGTGTGCAATTCGTGCGCTTTTCCTTATGATGTAACGTTACTAGTGTTATTATTTCACTTTGTTTTGTTGGTGGTCGTTGATGGTTATTTACATTCTTAGTTTTTGCGTTGTTGTGCTAATGGATTTTTTTAAATGTTACTTTCTGTTCGATAATGTCTTTTGGAGCATTGAAATTTACAATATAAGGACAGTCGTTATGGACACTAACCTTTAACCTTTACACCTTTAAGAGGATTTATGAAGACAAAATTTAAGAGTTAGAAAAATGTTGAAAATATATTTATCTTTAGGAAATTTGGAATTAATTCTACGAATTAATGTAAAAATGAACTTCCAAAAAAAAAAAAAAAAAACCGTGGCCATCTTGTCTGTACTAATCATGTCTTTCTATCCCCAAAGTAACACGAAACATTAACTACACAGCATTATTTCATTTATTTCGAAAATGACATGTATATAGATTTCATCTTCGTCTTGAGACTATTCATATTTTTTCTACAAATTTCAAAAGTGATCTATCAACTAATATCTCCTAACTTTAGCATGTACGTAGGTTTTCTTGATTACCTAAATTACCAATATGATTTTCCCCTCTATTCATTTTTCTCCGCTATTAATTCCATTGAAGAATAAGAAAACTGTAAATTCCCGATGTTAAATATTTTAAATATAACCTTAATTCTCAGCTTTTATTAGTTAATTCAACAATTGTTTTGATTCTTTTCTTAAACTGAAGCAGCAAATAGTACATTTATAATAAGAAAAACTGAACCGTGTGAACTCAAGGATTACTAAACACACGCTATTCAAGGTTCTGGAAAGAAACTGATAATTGAAAGTAGGTATGTAATTTGTGGATGGTTAAAAAGTGTTTTCTTTTTTCATTCTATTGGCAAAGCGACTATCTTCGGAATAACACCGGAACTTCGGAATAACTTCGGAATTTGCTGTTACCCTGTATTTTAACATAACTGTAAAAATGAAAGAATGGAGAATGCTATCCTCCCGTGGTGATCGAGGCAGACGCCGATGCTTTCGGTGTAATTACAAGATGGCGAATCAACATCCAGAAATGACCCCTCTTTCATTTTCCAGGATGTGGCACTACGTGACAGAAGTTCTGTCGCGGCCTACGCTTGGCGACTGGGCCCTCGTCTTCGCGGGCATCCTGCTGCTTCTCTACATCGTCGGCACTTGGAACTACGACTACTTCCGCAAGCAGGGCATCCCCTCCACAAGCCCTAAAGTGCCCTTCGTAGGTGACATGGTGTCAGCTTTTTTGGGATTAAGGCCGTTCACAGATGTCATCAAAGAGCAGTACAAAATGGCCGAAGGTCATGGAATATATGGAATGTTCCAATTAACACAACCCTGTTTCATCGTAAGAGATCCAGAAATTCTGAAAGTGATTACGGTGAAGGAATTCGACAAATTCATGAACCATCAAACAGTACAGAGTGAAAAAACAGACCCCGTTTTTGGCAAGAATCTTTTCAACATCAAAGGTAGCATTTCTTCCTGGGACATATTTTGGTTAAAACGTTGATGAAATTCGTTAAAATAATTTTTTACTTACGTCTCAGACCAGGCCTGGAGAGACATGCGAGCTACGCTGAGTCCCGCCTTCACCACCAGCAAGATCAAGGGAATGTTCCCGCTCATTTCGAAGTGCGGGGAGCAGATGGTTCGCCACCTACGGCAGAAATACGCGGACAGCAAAGAGGGTAAGTCCATATTTTATTATATTCTTTAATTATGTTGAACAAACTGAATTCAATATTTATTTTCTTTTTAGTTTTTGTGCTTTTCGCACGAACCTATCACATTTATGCATTATAAAGTACTCAGATTTTTTTTTGAAATACATTAATTGAAGAAACAAAAAGTTTTCAAATTTGGAAGAACATAAGATTACTTATAACAAAACTAAAATTAATAGTTCAGTTACATGTGTGAGTTGTGTAGTTTGAGCTGCAAATATGTCCAGTCGGTCACGCTTATTCGTTTTGTTGGTAAATGACACTACAAAATCTACAACATTTTTTAGAATTACACTACACTTTTTTTAGTCCCATATTGATTTATTTCTGTATAGAAATGGTGTCAGAGAAATGTAATGTCTTTCAGTGGTTAATGAAATAAAACTCGTATTCAACGTTGCTTTTACCGATAATTTAATACGATTAGCTTTTTAAACCGCGTGCACTCCAAAATACCTAATTTATAAAAAAAATAATATAACAAAACAAAAAGATCAATTATAATGACAGATAATGTTAATATTCGTACATTTTATGGTATTGCAATCACTTTGCATTTTATTTTATGCGCGTACTTACGAATAACAAATCATTATTTTTCTTATGTATTTGGTGATAACTTGCACGAAAAATTACGAAACTTTCCGTTTTTATCTCTGAATTGACTACTATTACATGCGCAAATTTTCTTGAACGCAGAAGCCCAACACCACTCCTTTACAAGCATTAGTTGAATTAAGAATAAAGATAAGGAGCGCTGTTGACAAAATCCGAAAGCCAGAAATATTCTCTCCCATGTAAAAAGAAGCTATTTTCCATCGAAAAGCGAGCTACAGATTTATAATAATAAGTCATGTTGCCGAAATACCTCCCTCACGCCCCTCGCATCTAGCATATGAGAACTCACGAAAACGTGCGCTGATTATACATACGAGCACACACAAGTCCATTCAAGTTCTCGCTACCATGATCTAAAACTTTAATGTGATACTCCATTCAGATCGCTCTCTTCTGGGGCTATACTCCAACTACTGACAACGCGCCACCTCAATCATAACACTATAGGATGACTGGCTCCCTCGCTGACTCGGTATCCTCAATCTACTGGACAAAACTGAACACTTCCTTTCTTCTTAGTTGTATCAGCAATTGGTCACATATCACTTTGCCGATATTTTTGTTTTATATCCACATTGAATGTTTGATTTTTCTCTTGTTCTCTTTCACTCTCAAGTCAATAATATTAAATAATAATAATATAATAATAATATAATAATAATAATAATAATAATAATAATAATAATAATAATGATAATGATAATGATAATGATAATGATAATGATAATAATAATAATATCTCATTTACTCTGATTCAACTATGTCCACTCAACAAGTGTGCGGGCCGGGAGAGGTGGCTCAGGGTAGCAAGTGGCCAGATTGCCCCATGTTCGAATCCCGATGGTGGCAGAATTTTCGACACTAGCTAGATAGCTAGGGTCGAGTTCTGTCGTTGACAGGGGAGAATTCTAGCGGTCGGCTGCTCTTGTCGGTACTTTTACGTAGTTTTTTCGATCAACTCCAGGTGAATGTCGGGGCAGTACCCTAACAAACGGGCTCCGGCCCGTGTGCGATCTTTCCTACCTCGTCCTTGTCTTATCCTCACCTCTTACACATTCATGCACTACCACAGATGTCGGTAGACGGTCGGCAGCTTAGAGCTTGTACCGGCTGGGGCGGTGCCCCGCTAGTGGAAGATACCTGGTTGAGAGGAAACCCGGCCAGCCGACTGAAGGTCGGCGCCGGATCTCGCCATACAGTGGGAGAAGATTACCGTCACCTCCCGATCAAAAAACATGCACTTCACTTACGGACTAATGACCCTAGTAGTTGACGTGCCCAGAATCACTAACAATCAATCAATCAACCAAACGATGGTAGGTCGGTACCGGATCGTATCATCCAGCTGGGGACGATCACCGCCCCCTTACAAGGAAGAAACGTGCTCTACACTTTCGGGAGTAATGACCTTAGCAGTTGTCGCGCCCGGAATCAATCAATCAATCAATCAACAGTTGCGCGGAGTTCGGACAGATGTCTCCAGGGCGGTCCCGCTTTTTTGGGATTAAGGATTTTTGGGATGGAGCGGTCAATCGCTCAACGCAACAGGTCGTTCTCGTGCGAGGGTGTTGTTTACTTTCGACAGACTTCTCAGATTTCTTTCAGAGCTGATTATCAGCGTTTGCTCTTCCCCTCACTGAAGTTAACATGGAACGAAAAGGATATGTTCTAATAGAAATCAAACTGGATAGATAGCACACTGCTCTACTTTCTGGAAATTGTATTACTTCGAAACAAAGGTTTTTATGTCTTTTGAGTATTATTGGAGATTCGAGAGAGGAAAATAATAATGTCTGAGACCGGTCAACGCGGTGTCACCCTGTGATGATGGGGTGAGATGTGTTTAAATATAGAATATACCAAAAACAACGCACGCACGCGCATTTCAGATATATTCAAAGCCCAACACAGGTCGGATTTTGAAAAAAATTGGTCGCGACTTGTCATTTCGTAATAACGTGTATAATAGTATTTGGTGCACAAAATCATAGCAGAAAAGTTCAAATTACGGAAGCAAAAAATCATAGGCAATTTTCTTTACATTCAGGTCCCTACCTATTATACAGCTCTAATAGATATCAGAAAATATTAGATGTGCAACATTTTCTAGAACTTAGACTAGTCTTCAAAAACAAACAAATTTGTTCCACGAAGAGGGAAATGCATTGGTTTTCACTTGCCTGAACCAATGCTACTTTTCAGGGGCTTTGAAGGAACCTCTTCCCACTGATATGAAGGACCTGTTCAGCCGCATGGCCAACGACGTCATAGCGAGTGCGGCGTTCGGCGTTAGCTGCGACTCCCTCGAACACCCTCAGAACGAGTTCTACCGCTGGGGCAAAATTATGACTACCTTCTCCAAACTGCGCACACTCATCTTTCTGGGATACATACTATTTCCCAGACTAATGCAGGTCAGTGAAGATGTCTGCGACGTTGGTTATTAAAAATGTTCTGTCATTGTCAAATAAATTTATTACAGTTATTCGATAGATCACAGTTAATCAAAGAAAAACGTTTTTCAAAGCTCTCAAAAAATAAATTAATTCGCCCATTTATTCTCCGTTCAGCTTCATTTGAAGACGCACCATGACGTATCTAACACGTGGCTAGATAATGCATATGTTCAAAATTATTCTTTTAATCGTTTCAAAATTATATTTTGGTAAATGCATAAAGAAATACACAATGAGATAATATTTGAAATTTTCAGGTGTTTGTAATGCCTATGTTGCATGAATTCCGTAACAATATTAATTCGGTTGATTAAAATAATAGACAAATAGTCTTAACATGAATTCTCGATGCCAAATAATAAGATATATTACATCGAGTGACAAATAACACACTCAACACAAAGAACGTTACTTTATCACCTGCAGAGTTTTATTCTTCAATGAAACGTTTACTCGACAGATGAAAAAAATCACAAGACTATACAAATACTTATACGGTCAATGCTTTCCATTAGATTCAGAATAATTAGTATGCAGAAATATCTGTACGAGGCTCGGAAATGACGAAATGCTGCATTAAATAATACTCCGTTTCTGATTATCAGTCTCTCAAGTTGAGAGTGCTGGATGCCAAAGCGACGGAGTTTTTCGACTCGTTGGTGCACGCTACAATCAAGGAGCGCCAGCAGAAGGGCATCTTCCGTCCCGACATGCTGCAGCTGCTCATGCAGGCGCGCGAGGGGCAGCTCAAGGCGGAGAAAGAAGATGCGTCGGAAGCGGAGGAAGTGGGCGCCAGGAAAGCCAGTAAGTTCACCCACTCCTTCACATGCTCTTCATATCCCTTCACATAAATGTAGCTCAAGGTGAACACCGAACACTCAACGGAGGCCTTTGTAGATGTAGGCGCAGTGAAGTCTGAGAGACTGACTCGTATCTTCATGTTCTTGATTCAATATCATCGATAGAGTTTCAGTTGAATGTTAATTTAAACAATTTGATATGGAATTTATAATTAAAATAACACACTTATAATTTAAGGAATATAGTTGTTAAATAGTGGGCGTTATCATAACATAAACGTGCTACGATTCTGGTACACATATAATTTTGTTGTCCACGATAAAATAGTGATCCATGCAATGGGTGTCACTCTCAAGAATATCTCATACAAGTAAATTGTGGTAGTAACGTAGAGTGGTAGGGATGCTGGAGCACAAGAAAACTTCCGCAGTCTGTACTTATTAACGTTGATTATTATCTATGCAACAGGCTAAGGTGTCTCAGAACATCAATTGATGTCACGAGAGTATCTCTGACTTTGATGTCCTTGGTTCGAGCCCCTGTTTGCAGGATTTCCATTTCTATCTGAACAGCTAGGTTGAATTTATCCGCTGTCAGGAGGATAATTCTAGCGGCCGAATGCTCTGATCGGTAGTTCGTCGATCAATACCAGGTGAATGCCGGAGCAGAACGGGAAAGGAACTGCGCGATCTTTCCTTCCTTTTCCTTGTCCTATCCTCATCCCGTGCACACACTCTCATGAACTAAACTACTCGTACTACTCTTTTTGGGAAACCAGCCGGTAGCTTAGAGCTTGCCGCCGGCTGGGGCAGTGCCCTAGCGTGTGGCGAGTGGAAACTGGTTGGAGAAAACCCCGCAAGTCATAGGTTGGCGCCGGATTTTGCCAGCCAGAGAGAGAAAATCACTGCCCTCTGCCGCAGTTGAAACATCTACAACACGTACAGGACTAATGACCCTAGCAGTTGACGCGCCCAGAATCACTAATCAATAAATATGTTTGTCGCCGCAACTACCTTTACCTGCAGCAGTTGCCAAATGATAACTTCATCCGGCTTTAGTAAGCTAGACCTTTATTTCGAAGTTGGTGCTTCTTCTGACTTTATCCCCTATTCTATACTGTAAATATGAACCGGCTTGTTTGGGAATCAGCCAGATTGAGACTTAAGCTATAACATATCTCACACAAAACAAGCATATCTTCGTGCTGTACGTCGAAGGGACGGTATTGTGAGGCTTGGTTAGTATTGTTAGTACAAACGGCCAAAGGTGATTAGATATGAATGTTTTTCTCCTCTTTTCCCCACCAATTATCACAGTAAAATATAATTCTAAGAGACTATCCAAATTTGTCATTGTTTCGTAGCATACATACAATACCAATATCATTACTATACATATTCGTGAATTTATTTCTGTTTAGTACATAATATGTACTGAAGGAAAGGTGATGTGTTTGTTCCAGTATTGTCGGATGAGGATCTCTCTGCACAAGCGGTGATTTTCTTCTTCGCCGGCTTTGAAACGGTTTCAGTCGCCATATGCCTCACCGCTCACCTACTGTCTCACCACGAGGACGTGCAGAACCGCTTGTACGCAGAAGTGGCGGAAATGATGGAGGAGACTGGCGGAAAGCCAACGTACGAATCCCTTCAGGGAATGAAGTACCTCGACGCTGTCCTCAACGGTGAGTTCCTGGACGATTTCGAACACGATATTCTAAACAGAGTTATGCATTCCTTTTGGAGTTTATAAATGTAGATGTGTTACGAACATTTTAGGTGAAAGAAACACGAACTTTTCATCCACTAGGTGCAAAATCATATCGTTTACACCACGTCCCAATATGTTTTAAGGTTTATTTCACCTTCCAGTGTACTTGAATAGGATTGAAAACACGGAAATGAATAATGAACGTTTTCAAACCAGGGTATTTAACATTTTAATTAAATAATTATAAATGAAACAAAATTAATTTAAAAAACGAATTCAAGGAACGTGAATAAAATTCCTTAATTTCCAATCAATTTGTCACAAACATACGAGCTCTTCCATGCGGTGAAGTCACGCAATCCTGTGAAATGAGGGACATGTAAGTTTCATTTTCCTGGAGATCTTAATTTGTACTTGTACCTGGATGTTGGACAGGAAGGTTATTCTGTAGTAAAGTCTAGTGGTGCAGTTTTTACCATTTTGCATGTTGAAATAGAAAGAATGGAGTTTTTTGCTTTAATATTTCCAAATATTCAGAATTATTTAATGTATTAAACAATATTTACTTTTGCCCTAAATCAATTCGTCATCGGGTCGCAGCACGGGTGCTGAGAGGGCAGGGAGACTTATTATTGCATTAGTATTACGTGTGGCATCCTGAGGTGCGTTTGGAACTCCTGCATCGCAGAGACGCTGCGCCTGTACCCGCCGGCCGTGGGCACTGACCGCGTGTGCCGCGAAGACGTGCTGCTGCCCGCCGGTGCGAGGTCTGGCCCAACGCTCGTCCGCAAGGGTACTCCCATCTCCATACCCATCACCGGGCTGCACTACGACCCCGAGTTCTGGACCGACCCCGAGAAGTTCGACCCGGAGCGGTTCAGCGACGAAAACAAGCACAACATCAAGCCCTTCACGTACATGCCCTTTGGCGTGGGCCCACGCATTTGCATAGGTATGGAAAAATCTTATCTTCCTAGTTCCAAGGGTCGCAGTTTGGAGACGAATAGTGTCGAATAAATTAACACACACCGATCTCACGTTTTCTTGACTTTTCAAATTCTAAATTCCCAACTTTTACTGTGATTTGTTCTCGTGTATAGAAAATGTTCCGTTCAAATGCTTCTAAATTGAGCCTTGGATTTTGTCGGATGGTACTGCGGACTTAATCAGTAAAAAGCCCTCTACAATCTAGAAAAAAGAAAAATCAGTAATACGTAAGCAGATCATATTTATTGAGTATTTAAATCCTGAAAGATATTGTTGTCACAGTCCTCATTGGGCCGAGATATTAGACCGAAGCCAGGTAGCTTGTTCGTAGCTTAATGGGAACTCTTTTCGCGGGAATGAGGATTCCAGAAGTTGGTTGCTCTGATTGGACGCGTCATTGGTGTCAGTCAATCACGATAAAACGAATGAAGGAGAAATTCCTTTCACAACGGATCACAAACAGACTTTTCGGATCTTTTCTTCCTCCTTCTTGCCCCTGTCACATCGTAATAGCCGAGGGATGTGCTAATTGCCATTCTCATGTGAACAATCTCCCTTGACTTCGAATGGTTACTCGGGGCGTCGGCAATAAGCAGAGCGTTAGAAGAATAATAAGAATAACTTAAATTCTTCAATATCTTAGTTACTCTGCGCGGGAATCGAACTCGTGAGTCCAGGTTTACTCGTGGCTTAAACAAGAGCAGCTAAGTTTCTCTAGTTCAGGCATGTCCAATTGCGCCCGCTCAGGTACTTGCCCGCCGGAGAAGACCGGCTCTCCGAGCACGGACGACTTCCCCCGACTCCGCCCAAATTTCCCCTCCAAATCCAAAAACGAAATCCAGAAACGCTCGAGCACAAACGGGCAAAGTAAGGGCAAATCACGGTGGAAACACCACGATGAATTTCTGTTTCAGATGAAAATGTGTTTTTCTATTAAAACAAAATTTAAATGATATTCCGATTACTTGTCATTTTATGTTTATTTTCTTTTTAAAGCTTGGCTTGTGTAATCATTTCGGCTCTAATATGTTTGAATAGCAAATTGATGGTATGATTTCGTTTTTTGTTGTTTTATTACATAACTTATTTGTTCCATACAGCAATAATGTGAAATAATTTTGTAACAAGTCTTTCTGTAATCTAGCTGTGGTAAAACATCTTAACTTTATTATATCACTCTAATGGGAAGCCGCTCTTTAACGTAATAATAATTGTTCCTAATCTGAACGGAGGACATTAGCTCAACTGTTGCACTTATTAATAGATGCGATTACAAAATATTATTTCTGACTGAAATAAATTTTACTCCTAATTCAAAACATTAAAAACTTTCATGAATTCTTTAATATTATTGAATTATATCTTTGCTTTAGTAGAGGAAATGACAATTAATTTATATACATTTAGTACAACATTTGTGTATGTCATTTCTCTAAGAGATTATCAAGGAGCAGGTATTCCAGACATTTTCCCGTCCCAGAGCAATTTGCACAACTCGTACTGTAAACATCGCTCCGTTTGATATTGACATGCGCCCGCGAACTATCAGTAAGTAAGTTTCCTTCCCCTCGATCTTCACAAGCCGGCTTTAGATTCTCGGGTTTGATTTCCGGCCAGGGTAAATTTGAACAATTGAAGATAGATGCAGAGAATATTTCCCACGTATTTTCCTATACTAATTCAAGTGAGGTGGCAATTAAACCATCAGGATTAAACATCATTGATTATTATAACAGGTTTTTCGTTACTGCTAACGAAAGTAATTTATTCAGAAGTGTTTGTTACATTGTAAGTTGGATTTCATTAAACGTTGTACATTTTCAACATTTACTATCGTAGCTATTGAATTAAAACATTATTTGATGTGATAGGATGTGCAAGGATTTACAGAAAAATTAAACCATCCATTTGGGACTTGTTGTTATATTTACAATTGTAGGTAAGAGGTTTAAAGAACTTTATTATAAAACTATTTTCGTTGCAAGTTTACAGTCCTAATTCTTCACAAAATTTACAAACGTTCTATAAAATTTTGACGATGTGTTCATATATAAGATTTAGATAAGTTAAGATTGGTAATAGTTAATCCTTGGTTTTTCTCCCAGGTCAACGCTTCGCTTTAGTGGAAGTGAAGCTGGCGCTGGTGCACTTGCTGGCCAACTTTGAACTGCACCCTTGTTCAAAGACCAAGCATCCTCTGGAATTCGAGGCGAGTTTCAACTTCTCAGTGAAAGGAGGATTCTGGTGTGGGATCAAGCCGCGGGAGACATGAATAAACCTACGAAGCGTGTTATAGTTGTTTGTACAGATGTGTTGTAAAAACATTTTCCTTAACTCAAATACTTGTGAGATCGTGAGATTGTGAGCAAGTTGTATTTTTTCTATTTTTTGTATGTAAATAAATCAATAAAATATATTAAAAATAATTGCATTATCTTCCCCTCTGACAAACAAGCCCTTCCCACATTATCTTAAAAACGTAATCCACCACATACAAGTATAATTACAATAAATTATTTTTTTGTGAAAGAATACTTGTGTCAGATGACTGTTGGACATTGTTTTTATATACCGTTAGTAAACATTGCAGTTAAAATCACTCTGAGAACATGAAACACGCAATTTTCTCTTCCATTATCTGGCTCTCAAGTTCCCTCGAAGATTAAATGCAGAATGCTTTCAGTATATGCATAACAGCTCGCTTAATAAAATAATGAACAAATGACTGCTTGCAAATGTTCATTCTATTATTTTCAAGATATAAAAATTTAGAGTTTATTCTAGAAAATCTGTGAAAAAAGAGCCTGTAACAACATATCTAGGCCCCCTTACTAACTTTCATTTAAAGCAAAATTTTGTTGTTTAAAAAACCCTAGCTTTATTTGCAATCGACAACTAATGTTTTAAATAAAATATTTAAGATAATGGAAAAAATATAATTATCACGTGTAACGTTCAATCCAACGACAATGATCCCTTTAAAATACGTTTACCTTTGACTTTGTTGTTCTTCAAATTACATTGATAAGCGCTCTCAGGTATCGCACGAAATAGCCATTTCCGTGAAATCACGTACGCAGGCAATTCTGGCTGCCATGAACGTAGTAATGTGTGGCAATAGCGCATTGAAGTGTCACAGTCGCTTATACGCTGCCGGTACTGTAGTGTCGAAAATTCTGCCACCGTTGGGATTCGAACCCTAGGATCTCTCAGTCAGAGGCACTGCAGTGATGTAATTAGATGCCCTACGTCACCTCTGCCGATCTTACAACTTCCAGATTTATTACATACGCATACATTTTTCTCCAGTGACGATCGTCATTCATCCGTAATACGGGTACATCCACTTCATCATTAAAATAACGTATGCAGTAGGGCAGAAATTGTTTATTTATGAAAGTGAATGACTGTTAATTTTTGTATTCTAAATAAAAAAAGCTGGAAATAATAATTTCAATGAAACATTCCTAACATTCCATTTCATATTTCATGTCGACGTTGCACCTTGCCGTTTTTATAACAATTTTACGAATAATTAATTTAATTATTGTTATGGTTTCCTGTGCAAAGTATACAATCTGTGTGCAAGTGTTTAGGAAATGCAAAAACATTTTGTTGAATGAAATTAGTATAAAAATTGTTAAAAATGATTTCAAACATCTACATAAAATTTTCTTATGTATTGTTATCGTAAATATATTTTTAGTTCCTTTACAATATCTGTCCTCGATAGTTATTATAACTGTCATTATAAAGAATCCAAATGGTATTAATAGTTTACATAGATTTAGATTCAGATTTATTTAATTAAAAAAACATTAAAAACTATATGTGACGTATGATAATGTGCGTAAAACTGTATGTGACTGTATAATAGAGACTTCTGTGTTTGAAGCTTACATACATTTTGAAACGATAAAACGAAAAGAAATGGCTAAAAGAAGAACTTTTAATTACTTATTCTACATTCAAGAAACATTTATAAGTATATTTTATTCCAAGTTCTTTGACCTTATTAATAAACATTATAACACGTTACAATATTCATTAAAGATTTTAACTGCAGTTTAGCTCTATTATTAAGTATTAAGTTTGTTTTATACGATCAAAATATGAATATAATATCAATGAAAACATAAAAACGTTAACCATAGCAAAAATATTGTAACGTTGTAAATTACGACTCATGTAAAAAAAATGAAAACGTATAATGAGTATTCTTTCAAATTTATGCAAAATCGAAATAATTTCCATAATTTTAAATTTATTTAAATACCCAACAATCAATTCGGCATCCTGGTAATTGATAATATTAATGTTTCGACGCTTTATCTCGTTAGATTTATACAAAATTTGGTATAAAATCATGTTACCTTTTGTACATAGATTTGATGCGTAGCGTGTACGAGTAACAGAGTTGGAAACCACACGAAGTCACCTTGCGTAACTTTCACACAAAAATTGCGCAATTCAATGCAACATTATAAACCTGTTCTCAGCAACGTTGTAGAAAAATTGGAAACTGTTATACGTAAACATGTGAGAATGTCCAATCAGTAAGTGTAAAACTTAAGATACATTTTTTATATAAAAATAAAAGTAAAATTTTAAATGTAAATAGATAGACAACTAAAGAACGAAGTGGAAATCAAGAAGGAAAACAAGAGCATCTTCCATCTCAATAAGGTTTTGAGGAATCAAGTTGTAAATAGAGTAGAGGAATCATTTTAAAACATGGGATAGCAAACAACTATGTCAGTAATATTATTTTCAAAACATTTGACAAGCACCTTTCTTCATAACTATATAACATCTATAGTAATGCCCCTGTTACTGTAATACAAGTTTATCCAACATAAACAAATAATAAAATACGGAGAATGAAGAAAAAACTATAAAATGGCCAGCAATTAACAAACAAAATGCCATTAATCAGTCAACCTCTGCGTAGATTCTGTAAAATGTATATAGAGGTCCATATGGAGAAAACTATTTGAAGTCTTAAAACGTGTTTTACGAGTTAAATGTTAAAATAAAAAGTACCTCGTTTTGTTCTTTTAGCAGCTATTGATGCTGCACTGTATCATACACCTTCGGTTAAATAACATATGCTACAGTAGGTATTTTCATGGGTAAAACTGCAGTAGAATATCAAAAGAGCACTTTTTTCCTATGTCGGGAGCATGGAGGAAAAAATTCGTGACGCGTTCGAAGAGACGAACAGGTAACGAAACGATCTAGTGAAAGCTTTCGATATAGTCGTACAATGCGACAACGGGTTGGACGGAGTTATGTCGCAACTGTGCGTAATGTTGACAGTGCTCAAACGCAGATTATACCAGTTTCCGTTATGATAGTAGCTTCTCGGAGAACAAAAATGTATGTAGTACTTTACATACGAATTTTTAAACGTGAGTTTGCATTTCGCGCCAAGTAGAAGTTATGCCATTGGTTCTTCCCTTTCATTGCTAACCATAAAGGGTTAAATACTTCACCTCGTGGCGGGCCAGTCTACTAGCCAGGAGCGTCCATGCTCTTGGCCGATACGTGGCAACGCCAAGGTCAAATAAGGACGGGTTCCCCTATCGGCGTTTCGCACATAAAGCACCGCTCGCCTGTGCGGAGAGTGCACTCAGCGGATGGACGCAGAGGAGGCCGCCCCGCATCGCTAGCCTGCTCACCGCGCGGTTCACGCCAGGTGCGTACGCAGCTGCTATGGAATGTAATCGACACGTTAGATAGTAACATGTTACGTACGTAGGTTTGCGCGAGGGGGGGGGGGGAGGAAGGATGGAGGGGCGTCGTCTCCCTGGAAATGTTTAAAAGGGACATGAAGTTCTTCGTAACGAAACATTTTATTTTCGAAAATATGTTCGATCCCTAATTTTCTTTTTTATTCGCCTAATAAGCCTATTCGCCTAGCTAGTGTCGTAAATCAAAGCTATCGTTTTTCAGCATTGGCAAAGAGGCTCTCTAAGCCATTGTACTTGTAAATGGCTTAACATAAAATCTGTATTGTATTTATTAATCGGGTCATTTAATGCCTCCCTCAAACCGTCCGTGTATTTTGAAATTTTAGTCATTTATTTAAAGTGATTTTAATATAATTATTATTGTTTATCGCGACACATCCCCAAGGAGTATACGCATTATTGATAAACTTAAAAATATAAAATTATATTTAAAAATATTACTAAATCACAATAATTAAATATATTAATTATAATATAACTTAAATATATAATATTTTTAAATACTTTAAAATATTTATTATTCGACCTGAAATTGTTCCCTCTAAGATACTTTCTGAATCCGCACCTGGAAACCAGGCATCAGGCAAAAATCGAAACAAAAATAAAACGTTTTTAACAGTGGAAGCGCAACCTCTGTCATTCTGTCAGTAATACTCGTATATGTCCGGCAGAAAACGATACAGAATGAAAGTTTCTGTTTTAAAATATCTTATAATTCGACGCAACTTTATACTCGGGATTTGTTTAGAAAAATGGCTCATAGGTAAATAATATAACTGGACTTTTCAGGGAATATACAATTTCTTATTATTTTTTACGTTAGTATTTATTGTTTCCGGGCTTATCGCTTACTGTTGTCATCAGTCCCGTAAGAGTAGTGAATATTATCTTCCATCATTAAACGCGGTGTTTCTTCGCAGCTGGAACGAGATCCGGCGCCAAACTACATGTCCGCGAGCAGGATTGCAGAAGTGATGTAAAGCGTAGCAAGTGTATGTTAAGGGTGAAATGAAAGATTCGCGCAGTCCCATTGGTTAGAATGTTTCAGCATTCGCCTGGCATTGAGCGGCGAAAGCACAATTAACACACTCGTCAGACATCACAGGATATTATCATAAGGAATGTACTTATACACTACAATGCCCTTCCGACGGCAGTAAGAGAGTACGGTAGTAAGAGATACGGTTCATAAAACTGAAAATTTAAATAAATTGATATCTAGAGAACAAAGGGAATATAAAGAAAAAATAATATTCGATTACAAAATGTCTGCTTTTGAGGAAGCAAGGAATAAATAGCTTAGATAAAGCATTTTAAATCGTCGGATTGCAAAGAGATATGTTAAAATAACACCAATTCTTGAAACACTAATCCATCATGCAATGCTTGAAATTGTTCATCAGGCAATGCTTGAAACTTCGTAGATGAATATGGTTACTAACTAAATCGGCAACTTTAAAGGCAACCTTTTGGAATTGAGAAGTTCCTATTACAATTTCAAACCTTTACCGAAAAGGGCTAAAAATAGATTTTAATGATCATTGAAATAATACTCATTAAATTCTCCAAATAGAATTTTGGGATGTTTGAATGGAACGAAAAACATTGTTTCAATATGTGAAAAAGCAATCTAAAAACACGTCAATGAAAATTGGGAGACTTGTGATTTAGATAGAATGTCGTCTTCTGTTTTAATACGGTGCTGAAATAACAAATTGGGTGGTAAATAGGATTCTAATTTTGTGTGGTACTCATAAAACTACGATTCAATGACGAATTCGGAGTAAAAACGTGAAATCCTTAATCTCAGACGTCATTTATCGACTTTTATCAGATACGTAGAGGTGATAGAAGTGATAGATGGGAACGATACTTAATAGTGCTCCCAAGCGCACAGATTAAAACGATTTTACAATAATATATAATACATTAAGTAACAAGGTTTTCGCCGCATTTTTTCATTTCTTCATATTGTTACCGGTCAGTAGGTCTACAGAAAATATGCCTACGTAAATAATATATAATATTGGAGGTCTAACGACACCTGGTCAATTTTAAAAGGTCTACATAATAAATGTCTTCACACTGTGCTAGTCTAGTGAAAAATGTCAAAAGCAAGTGTATCTACACGCAAAAATGAATAATATGTCTACATATAAAAAGGATACACGTATGAAAGTTTGATAGACTTGTTAGTAAGTGTAATTATAAATGCATGTTTAACTCAAAAAACATATTTATAAAATATATGCAATGCATGTATAGGGCAGAATTTCATTTAAATCATTCATCAGATTCTTCCACTTCATTTGCTTGCAATTTCAAACGATAACTTCATGTTATCAAGTAGGCGAGTTTTTATTTCGCTGTCTATAGATTTTGATGTTCGATAATATTACTTCAACTTGCTGCATATTGACACATTTTTTAAATAGAATTCTTTATTTTTAATTGTCTCGACAGAAGTTGTATAACCAGAATCTCTCTCTGATCGCGTTTGATGTAGTCAAGACATTTCCAAATGCTTGCATGATGAGTCACAAAACGTTTTGTAAATTTGCTACGCCATCCTTCTTATGGTTCTCTCAAACTTGTTTAACACTATATAATGCACATTCCAAGTATCAGGCGGGAACGTGGAGGTATTGCTCGTCGCTTTTTCTAAACACACCGTTGATATAGTATGTCATTTGCCTGCTATGGCTCCGTCACTTATGGTTTCGTACAAATACTCGAAGACTTCGACAACGCCAACAGATACGAAAGGCAACCCCATGAGCAGTCTAACCTCATGTTTCACCGTCCAATTATACATTTAGCTAGTATATATTTAGCTGCTAAACTTTGTAGTAAGTAGACATTTCAGCTGTACACATTTTTGTTGGTAGACATTTTAACTGTGGACGTTTAATCATTAGTAGTTAATTAGTTAGTTAGCTAGCTAGTTAGTTGAAACAAGTGGAGCCGAAGTTGCGCGTGACAACCATGGTTAATTTAATTTATTACTTTCTCGAATACTACTTACGTAATATAGAGAAACCATAAGAAGTTGAGAAGTGGGACTTGGCAGTACTAAGTATTGTAATACTGCTGCAAAAAACTGCGATTTTTCGGCGTAAAATCTCGTTTTGTGAGTCCCTGGAACCGTAAAGTGGATAATTTTTTCTGTCCATGCATCCGTCCGTTGAGAACGTTAATGGCTAAACGGTAATTTCGTATTTGCTATTAAATTAGATGATGATACCTATAACAAACTAATTTTTTTTATATTCAGCAAAATAATTGCACAATTTGTCATGGGACAGCAAGCTAAACACATCACTCTTTAGTCATGTTAACGGCATTCTAGATATAGATAGAAAATCAGTGAATACTTGCAACTTCACATCTATTTAAGTACAAGATATTGATCAAAGAGAGAGGGATCTTACAAGGCGCAAACGAGATTTAAGTGACTCAAAGGTCAAATCTGCATTTTAATTACTACGTATGAGTTCAATGTTTGAATTTTGTCGCCTTCTGATTATTGTCATTCAAAGTTTAAAATTCGCAGCTCTGTGTCGCAAAAATACCTCCACAATTCCCATGGGTATCGGGAACTGGCACAACAAAGCCAAAATTCCAATTAGGGACCACCCGAGCTGTTGCAGGTCGGGGGTACATGGAACCCCCAATCCGTTCCCTCATTGCAGATATTTATCCTTACGATGTAAGTCCCACATGAAATCTCAGCATTCTTGCATCCAATTCCATTTCCTCACAAGGGCTTTTACATGTGGTTCGTACATCATGCATGGGCTACCATCCCACACTTTGCTTGCAATACCACGATGGTGGTGCCTTAGAGTGAGCACTTGGACTCTGGGCTTTATCATTCCCCCCCCCCCCGGCGTTCAAGTATATGGGACGACATCCCAAGTGTTGGCCTTTGCCGGTCTGGGTAGCCGAAGTCGCTAAAGTTGAAGCGCCATAGCTGCCTCGGCGTGAAGGTTCGCGGGTTCGAATCCCGATTCGGGCATGGATGTTTGGATGTGACTTCGTGTTGTCCTTACGTTTCTTCTTAAAGTACACCGTGCAGTTAAAACACCCACAGTGGTCATTATATGACCAAGTTGTTGAAACGCGACCATGTGTTGAATTGAACTAATACCTTATTTCGCGTGGCGAGATCGGGCCATCAAGCCCGCTCTTCCGCCTGACCACTAGCGGAGAAAGGAGGTATGACTCGGGCGACGAAACATACGATTTGAATTTTACTCAGATGCTTGATTTAGGCTTGAGGATCTTTTACATGCAGTAAATCTACTAACATGGCTTTACTTTCCATCCGAAGGAAGGCGTACGAAGGATTATCTTGTACATAAAACTTCATTATCGATCGGGTTTGGACCCACGAACTAGGCTATAACAGTCCAATACGCTAACCGTTACACCATCTTCACCGCTTGTGTTGGCCTTAGTACAGAAGTAATCCGCCCCGATTCGTTCTGCTGGCAGGATGTGGGCAGCAGCGGCGTCGATCGTGTCCCGCGCCACGTGGGCCGACTGGGCGCTGCTGGCGGCCGGGCTGCTGCTGGTGCTGTACGTCGCCGGCACGTGGAACTACGACCACTTCCAGCGCCAGGGCGTGCCCTCCTCGCGGCCCAAGTGGCCCTTCCTGGGCGACACGGGCGCCGCCTTCGTGGGCGGCCGGCCCTTCTTCCAGATGCTGCGCGACCAGTACGAGAAGGGCGCGGGCCACGGCGTGTACGGTGTCTTCGAGTTCACGTCGCCCGTGCTGCTCATCCGAGAGCCCGAGCTGCTGAAGGCGGTGGCCGTCAAGGAGTTCGACAGCTTCACCAACCACCCCACGGTGCAAGTCGGGGACGCGGATCCTATTTTCAGCAAGAACCTCTTCCACCTCAAAGGTGAGCGAAAAGAGGCTGTCGTATTCATTCAGAGTGCACCATTTGGTCTCAATCCTACCTCAATAGTACCAGCCGTTTCTTGAAGCGAGACCAATGCTGTGCGGAGCCATCTAGACTTCCTTTTGATAAACGAATATTTTAGCAACCGTGAGCTTGTGCAGTGTTTCCTGGCATCCTAAAGATTGTTAAAAGGCCGGAATCGTTCGCTGAAAGGAGGCGTGTAAATCAGGAGAGACCTTAGAAATCATCGGAATCAATCAAATCAATGATTTCATCCAGAATCACTTCCACCTCATAGGTGAGCTAAAAGAGGTAATGATATTCATGCAGAGTCCACAACTTGTCCCTCAACCTTGCGCAATGGAACCAATCTTTCGTTGAGACGAGCAATGACTTGATCTACACGCCGTCGCTACAGTCGATTCGAATTGGTCTTTCTTTGGACAAACAAATCTGGAGTTTTAGCAAATGCGAACATTCGGAGTGTGTTTTTTGAAACACCAGAGTTCGCTAAAAGTCCGGAATCGTTCGTCATAAAGTTAGAGTGTAAATCAGAAGAGATCTTAGAAATCGCACAGAGAATATTGTCAATAAATTTTTGTGAGAGTGCGAGTATTGTTTTGAGGACTGAGTTTATTCCGCGACTCCGCATTTCTTATGTGCGCTCAATAAGACGTGGCCCTTATTTGAACCAAAGGAATTAAATACACTTAGATATAAAAGAAAAGTATTTCTTTGAAACTATCGGATAAAACGTTTCTCTCGTGCACATTGCAAGAGATGGCCGTACCTCCATCTCGTAAAAAAAGGTGATTTAATGAAAGTATTTCTTTGTAACTATCGGATAAAACGTTTCCGTCGAGGCCATTGCAAGAGATGGCCGTACCTCCATCTCGTAACACAAATGAAGTCGACAAATGACACGAGTGAAGTCGTTGAGAGCGTTTAAGACAGCGCTGTACCAAGTCTTCCAGTAGTTGCACTTTGCTGAAAGAAGTTCCAGCGGTCACGCCTAACGATACAGCTCGAAGCGTGTTCCGTTATTATCGCTATGTCTCAGGGGCAAGATGAACCACTTTCCCACTTTCTATTGCAATTTTCGAGTGTGGCGCCGGTCGCTTACTTCAAGCGGGTTGCGAGAACAAATGGACATTGATTCATTTCCAAAACGTGGGATTTGAAAACACTTCTTTATTATCTTAAGTCACATCGTGGTTCGCAAGACAGTACACAGTTCATAAAAGAGGAGAGGAAAATAATGTAATAACGTGTAGTAATGCATTTCAGACCAAGACTGGAGAGACATGCGAGCCACTCTGAGTCCCGCATTCACAACCAGCAAAATTAAAACCATGTTCTTGCTCATTTCGGAATGCGCGCAGCAGATGACTGAGCACTTAAGGAAAAAATATGCGGAGAGCGACGAAGGTAAGAACACTGACCTTTTCTTCCTTTTGAATGAAAGTTAGCTACACCTTACAGTGTTTTTTATAACTCTTGACAATTAAGAGATAAAAATATTGCACTCACTTTGTTTTATGACGACGGTCATCCTTGGTAGCAAGATTACCGTCTAAATTCTATTATTCTTCATTGTCTACATAAAGTTCTCAATAATTTATTAGAGTTATGTAAGTTGTCTTTTCATATATATCATATCAAAAGTTGTTCAGAAATAAAAATTAACGCAGAAATAAAAAAGCAGTCGAATTGTGTAAATTGGACGCTTTTTTTATTTCTGTGTTAAGTTTTATTTCTGAACAACTAGATATATCAGGCTTTATAATACACATCGTATTTAATTTACACAATTTCTTAACAATATTTTAACAGTTAGTACCGTGGAAAGTATTCTAGTATTTTCCCAAGGCAGAAGCAGATGGATTCCAAAAAAAGTTTCAAAATATAAAGAAGGTAGAAGTAAAAACATAAAATGTTATTGTAGAGTATTTTCCATGTTATTATCTAAGCCAGAAAATGTTGGTACGCAGGAAGCCTGAATAAACCACTTCCCTTCGACATGAAGGACCTCTTCAGCCGAATGGCGAACGACGTCATCGCCACAGCGGCATTCGGTGTCAGATGCGACTCCCTCAAGCAGCCTGAAAACGAATTTTACCGAATGGGAAAACTAATTACTACAATCTCGAAACTGAGATCGTTCATTTTAGTAGGATATATGCTGTTTCCCAAAATCGTTCAGGTGAGTCAATCTGCGGTCTGTTGGTAGTATTTAAATTGACCAAATGCTGAATATGTCCAAGATATTACATCTCTGTCCTTTCTATCTCCTTTTACTTCCTCACTTTACTACGTACGCAGTAAAGGGAAATATTGTAATGTTACGGCAGAAACAAACGATTTGAGGTCAGAAAAACTCTCCGTATAGGATCCTTGTATCGAAAATCTATATCATTTTTGTTCCTGATATAAAGTCTTTCTTCTAAAACGTTGTGACGTCAGAATCAATCATTTGTGGATCTTTGAAACTGAAAAATTGATCAACTGACGGCAAAGCCCCTGTCAGCCCGTTGTCAACGCTAGCGCCTAAGCCGTTGAAACATTTTTCGAGCAACCATTACTTTCTTAAATCGAGAAAAATGACATTACTCTTTCTACTGATGATGTAGGGGTAACGTGCCTCGCGTGTTAACTCGAAGCACGTCAGTTCGAATCTCGTAACGAAGAGAAAAGTCCTGGTTGAAAACGCTTTCGCAGATTCATGAAGTATGCATAATATTGCTTTTCTGCCACAATGAATGCGGTAAAGTAAGCACTATTGTATCACCACTAGTTTCTTAATTCTTTAAAAATGTATTATTTAAACCATTTGCCTCTTTGATACCGCATTCAAATCTTCTCTTTACTTTTCCCTTTACACTCTTTCTTTACTTTCCTTTTTGCTATTTATCTTTCTTCCCTACACATTCTCTTTCATTTGAAATACAATTGTTCATTTTATAATTATGATTCCTTATCCTACTAATTACTTATGTTTTCTATATCAAGAGTCTTTTCCATACCAATTATTTTTCTATCACAAATTCATGATTAGGTCTTCCCTTTCCGCAGTTTACACAGTACTTTTTGTCCTCTTTGATTCAGTATATATTTCCTTTCTATTTCTTCCAACCTTGTTACCCGTTATTACAGCTTTATTTGTTTGACCACTTCTTCATATTCTGTCATTTAAAACTCTTTGTTTCCTTTAAATTAATTTCGACTTTTACCTTCTCCCTCATTACCATTTAATATTATAATTGCTTTATTCTTACAGCTTTCCTTTTTATCTTCTCTGTACCCTTTGATCACAGTTTTCTAAAATGTTCCCATGACCTTTTTCCACATCCACATACCATAACCTAGTTTCGTTTCATAAACTTAAGTCTTGATGTAAAATAAACGCTAGCATTTTAAACAGAAGTACCTGTGAGGCCATTTGTGGGCGTTGCGTTGCAGTGGTTCGGCGCGCGCCTGCTGGACCCGAAGGCCGCGGGCTTCTTCGACTCGCTGGTGCACGAGACGATCGGCCAGCGCCGCCAGCAGGGCATCCAGCGGCTCGACATGCTGCAGCTGCTCATGCAGGCGCAGGAGGGGAAGCTCAAGGCGGAGAAGGAGGACGCGGCGGAGGCAGAGGAAGTGGGCGCCTCCAAGACGAGTGAGTGCCGTCGAGTTGTACGTCTCCTCGTCTAGAAGTGCTAGGATAAGAGTACCAGGAGAGCGAATCGCTAATAATATCTTAGTAGTTTTCTTAAATTCTTTGGCGCAAGTTCGATATGTGGCTTTTAAATTCAAGTGAAACTCGCGATTAGCGTACCTCTTTTTAAATAGATTCGTTACCTAAAAGAATTTTTAGGTATTCTGCAAAATGTTTAATTAATTTGTTTCCAAACCCGTTCCGGTAAAGGTAAAGGTACCCCTGTGCATTTGCACATACAGACCGATGTGGCCAAAGTGGGCTGTGAAGATAATGCTCAACCTGTTCGTCGCCGTCGGCACAAGGAGGAGGTTGTGTGGTGAGCACAACGCCCCAACCGCCTTTACCCTTAGGAAAGATGCCGGTTCTTACTTTTTTCAACCCAGTAATGACCATTAAATGGGGTAAAGTATTTGCTAAATAATTAGGAAGAGACTGGAATTTCTACAAGTTTAGCTATTGTTGACTCACAATCACTTTCAGAATCAGAATTGTTTTCTTCATCTCAGGATCGAGCAAACGAATCCCTAGGTAGTTAATTTATAAGACAGGGCTTGAAGTATCCACAAAATTATATCTTATCACAGTCGAAGGAACGAAGGTGTTATGTTTGTCAACATTTGATGTGTGTAGTTACGCCAGTCTGACTCAGGATTTGCAAATTGCAAAATTTTGGTATTGGTCAGTAATTTAACTCCATAATGACCACACGATATTCTAGTATAAACCTCCTGTTTCATACAAATAGTTCCTCAACAACTTACGTTTTAATATAAAAAAGGAAATAAAATAAATGATCAACATCCCAAGTCTCACCACAAGTTTAAATTAGACATTCTACAAATTGGAAGCCTATGAGAAGTCTCGAACTTTAAATTATTTTCCTTGCTGCGCTTGAAGTACGCACTCCTGCAGAATCTATCCTGAAAAAGATTACAATCTGTCAAAACATTCTAGGCCAAGATTTCGTTCAAATCTATTTCGAGCGTCCAGAAGACCATAAAGTGGTTTTTATCGTGATACTTCAACGGACGTGTGTGTATTTGCACGCGCGCGCCAAAGCTTTTCACGCATAATACGAGCAGATAAACTCATCAATTCTTAACTTAGCGCTCACGTCGCGAGTATGGACTGTTCGAATTCCATTCCAATCATTATTGATTGGTCATTTCGTGTTTCATGAGATCCGCCGCTGACCTCTATGTCGGCTAGCGGAAGGGGGGTTCCCCAAGCAGGAATATGTCACCGGCGGGGCACCGCCCCAATCGGGACAAATTCTAACGTTCCAAAGTATATTTTAGCCCTTAACAACCCACGGCCTCGATCGGATTTGAACCCGCGATTTGGAAACACCAGTTGGATTCGCTAATCGTTATACCCCGAAATCGCAACATAGGAAGAGGAAGGAAAGATAGCGCGTTCCCTGGCCCATTTCTTTGGTACTGTTCCGTCATTCGCCGGTGTTGATCGGCCACGCAAAACTACCAAACTGAGCGACCGGCCGCGAGAATTCTTCTCCACACACGGCTTAATTCGATCTACCTATCTAGAAATGGTTGAAAATACTGCAACCATCAGGTTTCGAACCCTAGGGACTCCCTGCTAGAAGCTCTGTAGTGACATCAGTTGATGCCGTAAGCCACCTAATACGGTATCAACCCATTAGAATTTTGTAACGTTCCGTTATTGAGTACACATACACCTTACAAACAACATTTTCATTTCTATTTCAGAATTGCTTCTGAACGAGGACGTGTCTGCACAAGCCGTTCTCTTCTTCTTCGCTGGCTTCGACACGGTGTCCTCGGCGCTCTGCCTGTCCACCTACGTTTTATCTCACCACCAAAACGAGCAGAAGCGCCTTTACGAAGAAGTTGCTGCAGTTATGGAGAAAACGGGAGGGAAACCTACGTACGAAGCCGTGCAGGGAATGAAGTATCTCGACGCAGTCGTTAGCGGTGAGAACACGAACACTACCATTGTATGTTAGGGAAAAACGTGATTTCTATTATATACTTGGTGATTAGGCGAAACCCGAATATAGGCAATTCTAGTTTTACTGCGATTTTCAACTCACCTTGAAATGCATCGACGTACCGACAGAGAAAATAGTGTAGTGTAGGCGTGTAGTGTAGCAGTCTGAACGCTTGCCTTTCGTCGCTCAGAGAGGCTCAGTTCTCCGACGATTCATATAGAATTGGTGTTGGGCGAAGCGGGTTTTCTCGGGGTTTTCCCATTGGCCCAGCTTTTTATTCCACCATTGCTCCACTATAATTCAGCAGGATCCGTCAATCCATTTATCTCATTCATTTCTAGATTCACCGAGAGGGGTTGTAATGTGAATCATACAGTTGTAGTTAAAGCAGCACTGCCATTCTCCTTCAGTGTGACTACAGCGCGTAGTACAGTCCACTAGAAAATGAAGAATGAATTGATGAAGTATATGTAGTTGTACTACAGACCCGTCCCGGGTGGCCTAAATGGCTAAAGCGACAGCCCGGTGACATTCACTGACAGAAGGGCTTGGGCATGGATATTTTATACCCTTGTGTTGTGGCATGGTGAGCACTACTCTATTCGACCATGCATCACCTTTCTACCCTCACTCCACATTTCCTATCAGGTGACGTAAGGACATGGATTTTGTGATATGTTCTCGTTGTACTAGTGCCTGCAACCTCGCCAGTAAAAAAAATATGGGGCCGGCACCGCCAAGAAGTGCGTATTATGATCCTCCCGCCACAGCTGACGCAGAGTACGGTCATGTGCCTGCACTCCCTAACCCGATAACAGCGGTCCAAGTCAATAGGGACTCACGCAGGTCAGCCGTGTAATGCATTGCACAAACAACCCGAATTTAAGGATGTACGGTTCACATGAGATAAAGGAATAAGTATGTACAATAGATACCTTTATGACCGCTTCTGGAGCCGGCCCCCAAGTGGAGAGCGCAGTCATTCAGCCTAAGCAGAGTTTTTTGAAAACTGTCCTTTCAAGTGACGGTTCCCTCTAGAACCGTAGAGGTTCAGAGGTAACTCACACAAACACCTAAGTAGTTATATTACAGAACTGTACTTTCTCTTACTATTTTTAGTATAATATTTCTATGTACCACTTATGGGAGAAAATAAAAGTCCTAATAATAATAATACTAATAATAATAATAATAGTAATAATAATAATAGTAATAATAATAATAATAGTAATAATAATAATAANNNAATAATAATAATAATAATAATAATAATAATAATAATAATAATAATAATAATAATAATAGTCGGCCCCCTGGCGTAGACAGTTGTGGCAGCCGTCGTCTGTACCGAGGAGGCTGCAGGTTCGAGTCCTGCGTAGACATGGTCGTAATTGTGATTGTCCCTTCACCTATCATCATCATCCTATCATCTCATAAGTCACACTACAAGGCTTAACAACCTTGTTGTAATCCAAGGATACAGCTGAAAAGCTGATCCTGGAAGAATTACACACGTTAATCGTGTAGCGTGGTCAGTAATGGCCAATACGCCAATAATAATAATAATAATAATAATAATAATAATAATAATAATAATAATAATAATAATAATCATAATAAATACAATAATTTTACGAAAGAAAAATAAAAAAATGTGTTATTACGAGAGTTTGTCAATTTGACTTGAATTGCGTGCACTGTCCGCTCGCAGAGGTGCTGCGCCTATACCCGCCCGCCGGCCGCACGGATCGCCAGTGCGTGCGGGAGGTGCGTCTGCCCGCCACCGCTTCCTCCGCGCCTCTCCTCGTGCCCCGGGGGCAAGTCATCCACGTGCCCATCATCGGCCTGCACCGCGACCCCGCCTTCTGGCACGACCCGGACAGCCTAGTAAATACTGACTCTGGCCGCGGAAGCCTACGCTCTAACGGAATATAATGTTAGCTGAAACTGCAAGAGCATTCTGCACCTAACAAATCATTGCTTTCGTTGTGTATGTACGGAGCTGTATACTGGAAACTCAATTTCGAAAGACCACTCTCTGAACGGAGGTGGGCGTGAAGTGAACTGAACTTCATGTAGGCCGAGAACTGGGCGTGGGAAAACACTGTAACACACTTCACTATATCAGCGTTCACTACAACCGGAGTCGACTGTACATAATAACGCGGTGTATAGACGCGATTAAATCACATAGAATACCAATGGAAATCTAATTTGACATACATTTTGAAAGTAGATAATTTATAAAAGCTAACTCTTTAAAAAAATAGTTAACTCTCTAAAAATAGAAATATCAACTCCCCCCCCCCAAATGTGAAGTCCAAATAGGCCCCTTTTAGTAGAATTACTCGCACGATATCTATTGTGACGTAGTGAAATAAGAAATAAATTTCAGTAACAAAAGAAAAATAATATATTCTAAGATTATGTACAAGTTACAATGAATTGCTAATATTAAAACACTCCGGCAACCTTTTCCTTTCAGAACACTGCTTTACCGCAGAAAACACAAGCCACGCGTGATGCGCGCCGTCGGACCTCTGTCCCGTGACAATTACCGTCACATGGCCTGACGCCAAAAGTTAACCCGGTCGTGGCGACCGTGTGCCTACAGCACGTGAGATTGTCTGGCCCTTACTCTCCGGACATCTCGCCCTCACTCCTACACCCTCCTTGTACATACACGTACAAGCTTCCCGATGCAAACTGAATGAGAGCGCGGGCGCAGATGGCGCCGCGTTAAATAGTTGAGGCTGACACCCCCACCACTGTTCCATAGATAGGCCCGCCGGCTGGCGCGAGGCTCGCAGGCCAGCCTTTGGTTTACGCCCACACAAAGAGTTCTCAGGTTGGCTGCCTGCTTCCGTAAACGAGGCTCGCCGGCAGCATCCTCGGAGTTTACAGCCTCCGGTATTTTTGGCTCTGCGGCACTACCTGAGTCAACCGCCCGAGCGCAAACTCCCGGATGTTCGGCTTAACACCTTCCTCCCCCGCAGCGTACTTTCACCAACCTAACGGTTCTGGCCCTCGTGTTAACGACGCCACACTATGTACTCGACGCCCGTTTAAATGCGAGTGACACGTACGAGAAGGGAAACACGCTCATGCGCAGTGGAGTGATCTACACACACTACTCGAATTGCTGCTCATAAAATATGAGGTAGCCTAAAGCGAGCTACAGATTGTAATCGCCCAGCAATTTGTTTTACAGAGTTTTTAATATATTACCTAGGTTTACTTGTCCAATTCGTACACGAAATGTGAATGTAATGTTTTGTACCGAAATTGTCGGCCCAACAGCTCGGAAGTCAATATTCGTGAGATGTCATTCAGTGTGGCCGTTTTCTTTTTTGAGACGACAGCCGTGAACACAAGTTCATTGCGCGACGTCTAGATTTATAAACGGCGTAAGAGTTTTAATCCACAGTCCTTTTCGCGGGCAAGAAAAGCCGGATGTTAATAGTCTGGAACGCACCAAACACGTGTTCTGCGCAATGGAGCAGGTCAACGTGCTTTTGGTTTCGCTTGGTCGCCTGCTGACCTCTTTATAGTGGAATGTACAAACTTCTATAAATTCCGCCCTTAATCTGTTTGCTGTGGTAATTCCCAGCCCAGCGGTCGCACATTAATAAAGTTTGAGATCGCTGGCCTCTTATCAATCCCTCATCTTCCCATTTATAGAAGGTATACTATTTCTCACATGATTCATTCCAAGTAGGTCGTAATATTAAAAAAGAAGTGTTTTAAGATCCACCCTCTGAACTGCTATTATTAACACTAGTGGAGATGAAATACATTATAATGAGTGCAAATTTAGAATTAATGAAGAAATGGAAATGCACATTTGAACATCACAGACTTTGTGCAAGCAAGGTCTTAGTATGCCCATTTGCAGATCATCTAGAGGCGGATTATCAACTTTTATTACCTGAATGTCCACGAAAGTATTTGAAAGCCCACGAAAAATTGTCGTCTACTTTTTAGGAGTTACATGTAATAAGTATAATTTATGTTTAAAAAATCGGACTCGCCTATTTATGTCTAAAATTAAATTGTTGAAAAGCGCAGGGATTCATTCTTCAAATTCACCCTTCAAATACAGAGCAGTATTTTCCGTTGGCTTCTCAACCATCCAATTTATTAATAATATGCAAATAAGGTTAAATTTAATATAATTTATTTCGGAAAAATGTATCTTATCATACTGTGTCTGCTTTTTAATTCTAGGTCAACGTTTCGGATTAATAGAAGTGAAGATAGCGCTGGTGTACCTCCTGGCCAACTTTGAGTTGCTCCCAAGCGCTAAAGCGAAATACCCTGCGGAATTTGAACCGGGCTTTAATTTGATCATTAAAGGAGGTTTTTGGTGCGAACTCAAGCCGCGGTGACATGGTGTTACATGGTTCATGCAAAACAGGTGGCAAGAGGATAGCTACTACCGTGTTATCCTGCTGGTTGAAACTGTTTTAAACCTGTTGATATGTACTACCGAATTTGAAGCTCAAGTATTTTGGCTGCGAATAAACCAGTATTATAGTATTTATGACGCGTTTTGCACAATAACGAATAAAATTCATTACACAATGCTTACATTATTGATGACTATTAGTGTGAAACATTCTGTTTTTCTATTTCCTCTTACATTATATTTTCAGATTCTGTATGTTGAAGAAATTGAAGAGTTTCTTTTATCTGCAGGGTAAGCAGTAAGCGAGAAAGAAAAATAATTAAAAGTTAATAAAAAATACAAAACTGAGAGCGTTGGCAAACAAATGTGAATAGATAGAAAAATATATAATATTAAACATTATGGTATTGTAATATTCTACGAACGACAGGCAGGTTTCATTGCCGCCTTCTGTTTCAATGCGGCGTTATAAAAAAGGGTTACAAGTAACAACGATTGACAGACAACAATTGACAGACGTTTTACAAATCGATTAATAGTTGAAAAAATGTTTAAAAGAAGCAAATTGAAACATAACGTACAGACACGTCCGGTTTACCATATATAAATATCGTCTGTATTTGTAAGAAAAAGTACTTCAAATAATTTCCAGTAAGGTTTTTTTGAATTCTTCACATTTTCAGCAACAACACATCAAATCATCAAACAATTCATCAAATTGTCAACAAAGCAACAATCAATTAAGTATCCCTGTCTGGGATTCGAATGCGGTTCATTTTACCCGAAGCGGTCAATCCGTACACATAACTAGCTCGGCCATCCGGGTAGGTTACGGTTTGAATACTTCTATATTAGTCAAAATGTAAATTGTATCAGTTCTAGCTTTACGGAGCCGATAAATTGATAAAACGTGAAAAACGTGGGTTTTCGGGTGACAGAAAAAGGCCATTTCCATTCGGAAATGCAAGTCCAGAAAGAAAAAAAAATTAGAAAATTAAATATTGCGAGAAAGTCTGTGCCATTCTATAGCACCACTAGTTGTTTGTATCATAGTCCCACAACGCATGTGATTTGCCTAAACAGGCAACTACGTTCCTTGTAGTTAATTACAATTACGTTGGGAGTTAAAGAGTGAGTGAGAGAAGGGAAGTGAGGAGCCATCCTCACAGTAACATTGAAGTTATTGTTTTTTTCCCTTAGGGTTCGACGGGCGGCAGCGGCGTAACTGTTTATAAGACAAAAAACCTGTAAGTCCTAAAATGTAGGCAATTGTATCATCTTTCGTTTCATATAAGGTCAATACTTACGAAGAAGGCGTAGTTTTTAGCAATATTGAGGTATAATGGGATGAATTACGTTTTCAGAATTTTCTACATAAAATCATCAAAATTTACGTTGTTCTACAGGCTACATTCCAGGTTGGAGAAAAATCGCTTAAGACATAAAATGTAGGCAATTTTATGTTCTTTTATTTCATATAAGACCATTATTTACGAAAAGTGAATTGTTTTCGAGGCTTCAAGGTCAGTAGGTCTAAAGGAAAAATGTCTAACTATTAAGGTCTAACAGAAAAAAATGTCTAATACAAATGTAGTCTACAGCTACATCAAGTCTAATGTTTAAACGTCCACAGCTAAAATGACTACCAAAAAAAATGTCTACAGCTAAAATGTCTACTAACTACGAAGTTTATCAGCTAAACGTTTGCTTGCTAAAAGTCTAACAGAAATGTCTTACGAGTACTGTTATAATATTGTGTCAATATTGACCAAGTTGAAGTAATAGTATCGCGCTATGAAAACTATAGACAGCAAAATGAAATTCTCGCATACTGGTTATCGGCTGAAATTGCAAGCAGGTGCAATCTAATGAACGATTTTAATGAATCTCTGTTCTATTAATGTATTGCATATTCTTTTATACTTTTTTAGCTAAACATGCATTTAAAAATACATTTACTACAATAACCCTGTGTATATACCAGAAATGAAAATGTCGTTGGAGCTACATGTAAATCTCTCCCCCAAATTCGTCGTATTCCAGGGCCATATATTCGAATGTATTTAAGGGCCCGAGACATGAGCCAGATCAATTGGAGAATATCAGTTTTGATGAACTTCTTGAGTTCAGTTAACCCACTATCGTTCTTCACGCACAGACCGACGGACAGACGTTTCGCGTTAGTCAAATATTTTGGAGTCAAGGAACTGCAAAACTTGGGTTCTCTGTAGAACTACACAGCGGGTTAGATTCCATATCCGACAACACGTTTCTTTCTGTCGAGAAATCACTGTTGCTCTCGCTTGGCGCCGTTTGCGGCCGCATTACACTGCATCTTCGAATTCCCACGGCCTTTGTGTTCTCGGACTTTGACTCGTCTGTTTCGAACCTCTGTCCCACGAGTCCGAATCACTTGATCGTACTAACTGTAAATGTGTTACGGACGTTACACAAAATGAGATAAAAGTTATAACACAAGAAAAAACTGACTTTTGTATACAAACGCCGTCTTTAATGTTCTGTTGTCTTATTCTACGTATATGAAACATTTTGAAAATATTCGTTTTCATAGCGCTTTCGTTTTCACAGTTTTCAAAAACGCACTAAGTAATAAAAAAATTAGCTAATTTCAAAATTATCTAACTCTATACAATGCGTTACAGAACATAATATTTACAGCACATGAAAATTAACACAATGGTTTATTTTAATTCCAAATAATATTTATATAGAGGAAATTGTGTTTTATCACAAAATACGTAATTTTTCCACATTTTATACATTTCTGATATTCTAAGAGAATGAACATTCTTCTATATTGAAAGTTAAAGTAAGAATAAAACTTTCTTCTTTATGAAAATTTTCCTTTGCAAAATTTGAGGTCGGTTAGACAAAATATAGTTTTCAGTATTTCTGACAGTGAATAATTTGGAGCTCATTTTCAGAGGAAAGTTTTGAATTTTTGAGAAACGTCATCCGACAGTACTTGAAGCACTTGTTCTCGCAACTTGAATAAGTTTAAAGAACGCTCCTGCATATTAGCCACGTGAGACAATTATAAAAAATACATTTGTCTAATTTCTGAAATATTTATTAATACGGCGCGTAAATCACGTTATTCAGTGCATTTAACGCTATCCGTACAAAAAGTGCACAAAAAACATTGAAGCCATTTTTGAGAAAATATCGTTTTTAATATTTCTTAAGATTGCTCATATTTCACTAATAAAATAAAAAAAAGTCGAAAAACAACTAATATTATCAAATGCTGTACTATATACTGAAGATGATGCGTAAACCCATCGAAAACTTGTATTGCAATAAACACTTGGCCAAGACAATACCTTTTTTCTTATATTCCCGAATTCCTTCTTCAAAGTTCTACTCAGTCTTTGTGTGAGAGACAGTAACAAATGAGAAGGTAATAAATTAATAAATGTTTAAATTGTGTTATGCAATGTACAAAAGGGCCAGAAGAAACAGTTCCTGAAGAAGTGTCAACCAAACCTGTTATTGACTTCAAATTATTGACAATTACCATAAATTGATCTCAACATTCTTAATCAGTATTCCCATTAGTCTCAAGCGGTCAGCATTTGATGAAAAGTTTCCGCACTCTGCAACTCTGAGGGAGGGTTGTAAGTTTTCCTGTGCGGTGAGACTGACGTGAGTGTGAGAATTGCTTTTTCAGATTTTGATCGAGTATTGTTTGTGTGCTATGAACGTTAGCGAGCACATGGTATCAGTTTCTTGTGCTTCACAAACATCCACCCACACGATTCCAAGAACGCGATTTCCGAGAAGTAGGGGTGGGGCAAGTTCCACTGTTTAACTTAATTAAATAGCTTCCTTCTGAAATCACGAATGTTAATAAAACTCTCAACGAGAAATTCAATGGTGGAAACCATACTTCAATCCAAATATTAGTTTAGGAAATAGGCGTGAATAAAAATTGAGTCAAAATATAGAAATTTCGTGAAAAAGTTGAAAAAAAAACAAACTAAATTTAATAGCTTCCTTCTGAAATCACGTATGTTGGTAAATCTGTCGACGAGAAACTCAATGGTGCATACCATACTTGAATCCAAATATTACTTTCGGAATTACACGTGAAAGAAAATTGAGCCCAAATTGAGAAAAATGGTGAAAAATTTGGAAAAAACTTAATTTTATAGCTTCCTTCTATAATCACGTGTCTAAGTAAAACTCTCGAGGAGAAATTCAATGGTGCAAACCAGAATTCAATCCGAGTATTAGTTCAGGAAATAAGCTTGAAAGAACATTGAGACCAAATATAGAAATTTGTTGAAAAAGTTGAAAAAAAAAACAAATTTAATAGCTTCTTTCTGACATAACGTATGTTGGTACAACTCTCGACGAGAAATTCAATGAAGCAATCCAGACTTAAATCCGAGTATTAGTTTCGGAATTACAGGTGAAATAAAATTGAGCCCAAATTAAAAAAAATATTGAAAAATTTGGAAAAAACTTAATTTTTTAGCTTACGTCTAAAATCACACGTATAAGTAAAACACTCGACGAGAAATTCAACGGTGCAAACCAGTATTCAATCCGAGTATTAGTTTCCAAATTACACGTGAAACAAAATTAAGCCCAAATTAAGAAATTTGGTGAAAAATTTGGAAAAAACCTAATTTAATAGCTTCCTTCTAAAATCACGTGTGTAAGTAAAACTCTCGACGTGAAATTCAATGGTGCAAACCAGACTTGAATCCGAGTATTATTTTCAGAATTACGCGTGAAAGGAAATTGAGCCCAAATTGAAAAATTATTGAAAATTTTTTTTATTTCAGAACTATCCGACGAAAATATAATTGCGCAGTCTATTATCTTCTTTATCGGATTATTTGAAACAGTTTCATCAGCGCTATGATTAGCGACCACTGCACTATCTCAACATCCTGATGTTCAGAGATGTCTCCAGGCAGAGGTCGACGAAGTCATGGAAACAACCCTCCTACGACGCCATTCCAAACATGAAATATATATATATATATATATATATATATATATATATATATATATATAT
>BOPP01000162.1:1016308-1028184 GCA_017312745.1 Gryllus bimaculatus | reverse complement strand
AGAAAGAGAAAGAGAAAGAGAAAGAGAAAGAGAAAGAGAAAGAGAAAGAGAAAGAGACAGACAGACAGAGACACACCGAGAGAGATAGAAAAAGACAGTCGGTTTTCCAGTAGCGAGGGCCCACAAGACATTTGATTGTTATTGCACAACCTTTTAGAGGAAGTAATTTGCTACGTAGAGGAACAAGGTTTATCCCCGATAATTCTATCGTATTATATAGAGAGAATTGTAAGTACCTAAAAATACAAATTAAAATACATTTGCATCATTGTTGCAGCAGGAATAGCAGAAAGAGCACATTATCAGTAATTGACTTATTTGCCATTTTGAAACTTAACTGCCCGATTATACTGAAACTTTTCTTTGATAGAGCATAGTTCACATTTCAAATAGTGTCCATGCCCTTGAAACAGATTACTTTTTGACAAGCGCTTAATAATTTTTTCTCAAATTTGCTTTTAGTGATGAATTCTGCGAGGCTCTTTTTGATATTTGATTTTGACTGATTGATAAATGATTCCGGGTGAATCAAATGCTAAGGAAATTAGTTCCGTAAGTGTAGTGTATGTTTCTCCTCGGGAGGTGGCGGTGTTCTACCTCCCGCTGGGTGGTGAGATCTGGCGCCGACTAGCGAGCTTCTCCCCAACCAGGTACCTCCCACCAGCGGAGCACCGCCCCAGCCGGGACAAGCTCTAAGCCCCCGACTGGTCTTCCGGCAAGTGTGATAGAGTAGTAAGTGTAAGTGTAAATGAGTTTGAGTAAGGTGTGAGGATAGGAGAAGGAAGGGGATTGAGGGAACGCACGCGGTCCTTAGCCTTTTTGTTAGGGTTCCGGTATTGCTATGGCATTCCTCTGGTGTTGATCGGAGAAACCACGGAAAACTACCTATCAAAACCGCCAGCCATTAGAATTCTCCTCCAGACAGCAACTGATCCAACCTAGCTATGTATCTAGCCAGTGTTGAAAATCCTGCTCCCGTTGGCATTGGAACCGAGGACCTCCCGGTGAGAGGCACTGCAGTGACATCAGTTAATGTCCTGAGGCACCTCTCCCGATATGATCATAGATCGCTATAGCTGTCGCTTCAGAAGAGAATTTTGTCTGAAACAATTCCCGAACCTCTCTAGATTTCTCAGGCGTGGCAATAAGATTCGAATGTCTTGTGTTGTGAACACAGTTCATTTTATTTTGTAACCTTTAAGGCCCGGCTGCTATTCTGTATCTACTTACAGCTCCCGTGTACTTAATCTACAACTGCCCTTGTGAGTTGACATTGATATTCGTTGGTGATATACATTGGAACCTAAACTTGCGTTCAAAAGATTGATACGCTGTTACCGTACGCTGTTATCATCATGGTTCAATGACTAATGCACGTACAAAAACGAACTTTGACTTTAAGAATACTCGTAGTTTTCTTCGGTATCAAGATTTTCCTGGATGACAATTACAAGTTTACATCGCAATATTTTCATATAAAGAATTGTTTTGAAATTGTGACTAGAACTCACTTCAATCTTAGTTTCTAACCAGAAATAGTATTCAGGTATCCTCTTCCGAGTATGCTGAATTTCTGGTATTTTAAACGGAATAAGGAAACATGATAAAGTATTTTCTTAGCAGCGGAATAGTGTTTTGAGCGGACAGTTTTCCATGTTCAGCTTCATTGCATGAGTACGTTTTGGAAAGGAATGTTATTAAGAAGGAGTTTTCAAATCTGTAGGTATGTCAGAAACGAAGCAACATTGTAAACGAGATGCATACTATAGGAATTGGAGTTACTTTGTTAGGGATTTTGAGTTATTTCCTCACTTGTTAGTTAGTTCGTACTTTAAGGTAAAAAGGCATGTTGCAAAATGTAGGTCAGATCCTTTTCTAAAGACTCAAATGACATTTTCTCAAAACGGCTCGAAATTGTTCAACGAAAATTAGCATGTAGCACTATGTTTTACTCTTAATATTATACTGTAATTAATATTTACTGAAATTAATATTCAAAGAGTGAAATTTAAATTTTACCATTAGGGGCTGAAAGGATGAAAAAAAGGTAAGCAAATTTCCTTTAACCGCCTTTGGTGGCAGCTGATAAGAGATTGGAACAAAACCTAAAAGATAGCCCAGACTAGTGTAATTCATTAACTTGGTGTTCTTAATTGACAGTTCGTAGAATCCATTAGTGTGCGACGGCCTTTAAGAGGGTATTTTCGTTTCTCTTTCTTATTACGTTAATTCGATATAATAGAACAGTTTGATGAAAAAGAATGAATGTATAATCCGTGGAATTATTATAGTAAGCAATTACACATATAAACTTATACCGTAAAAATATACCATAGACATAGTATTATTCAGACGCATATCTTTGAAGTATTATTTATTATAATTGGTTAAATCTCACTTTAATAACAAACACAACAATGCTTGAATAGTAATTAACATTTATCTGATAGTGGCACAATTTAATAACTACCAAAATTCTAATAATTTACGCAAATACTATTTGTATTTCAATTCAAGGGCTTTAGGAAGTAATAAGAAAAGCCACAAGAGTCTCGCTATTCTAAATATTAATATCTCGACTTTGGTTGAAATGCGTCACTTGGTTACTGCCTCAAACTCTTCTTAAATATGATAAAGACAAATATAGTCATTAGCGGGAGACTTGCAGTGGCAGTGTGTTTATCACCTTGCGACTCCAAGCTCTTCAATTGTTAATAATGACAAAAGTAAATACCGCCTTTAGTTAATAGTAAAATATGTTACAACTGTTAGACATACATATTTCAATCGAATTCCGTAACTTGGGTGAAAGAATTATTAAAGCTCAAATTTACTTCCGATGTCACCCAAAACAAAATTACATAATAACTATTTAGTAATGAGTATTCATTTTCATGGTTGACATGTTGTGTATGCTGAACTATCATTAACCTTTTTTGTTATTTGAGCATAATTGCCTGTAGCATAAAGCAGAAAGGTGAAATAATGTTAATCCTTTCATATTAATCCAGTGATAATTATAAGCCAATTTGTTACTTTGTAACTTGAAAATGATCACTAACAAATACTTCATTCTCAGTACAGTTTTCTTTGAATAATTTACTAGATTTTTTATTTAAAAATAAACAAACAAATATTTGCGCTCCATTAACACCTTTCCTAGGTTTTTGCGAAAATTCCTATCCTACCTCGACTCATCTATTCTAACTAATTTGCAATGTTGTACAAAATGGATTGTTACCTGGGTTCCTTTCAGCACGTAGACGCAATTTTGGCAGTTAGGCGAGAGAAGAGCGGTCGTCTAGCAGTCCAAGCTCCCGCCACTGACCTTGGACCCCGCTCTGTGAAGTCCGGGCTGCGACCGACTCTCGCCCCGTGCAGGAACATCTGGCAAACGCACGGCATCTGTTAGTTATTTGAATATACACCAACATTTGAACGTGTAATAGAATTAATTTAACCGTGCACTTGACGTAAATCATCTGTTCAAGAATTCATCCAATAGGGAGCTTGAATGTCTCCATAGTGATGTCACTGTAGCTCCCGATTTGATGAAACCGCAACAGCTGATTAACACCAAGTGTACGACTAAATAAATCGTACTATAGTCTGTACATTTTGTGTGCAATTATTCTATCCAATTTCACACAGCTCACAAACGGATTCGTTACACACTCACAGTTCATTTTGTTCGTACGATCGTGATAATTTAAAATTATGTTAATTTGCAACACAATGATACTCTTCCCGAATTTGTTTGCGTTCTAACTAATCACTCTCTTTAGATTTTTCTTTTACACACTTGCACTAATGAAAATGACATAAATAACCACACACCTTTAATTGCATTCACTAACATACCAACAACTAATTCACACTCTCGTTGTTCCTTTGCGATTTGGACTGTATGTGTCGAGTGGAAGTTACTGTTTGCCAACACATTTCCCCAGTTTATAATGAGAAACGTGGCTCACTTTTCAATAAAGTCTTCGTGTTTATTTTCACCGAACAGTTCTCGTTTTACGCGCGGCAGCGGCGTTAGCGGCATGACCTGACTACTTTCCTCGCGCGAAGGAAACAGTATCAGCCCCATTTTGCCACTTCCGCGCCCTTTTATAAAATCTTAGCCGTCACCGCCTCCTGAATGTTGGCCGTGCTCGTTCAATTACGAAAGAATATTAGTCGAAAATATTCTCTGAATTCTTTGACAAGGCACAAACTTCTAAAGTCTAATGTTTGTTTTCCTTGTTACAAGTATCTCACATAAGCATTTTAGACTAGTTCTTCGTCTTTATCGTAGCGTACGAGATAGAATCGGCTCACTTTTGCGAGAATATGGTGAACGACAACATCTGAATGACGTATTTATTCAGGCGAGGATCCACGGGGAGGGAAATCCCCCCCCCCCCCGAAGCATCGGAAACTATAAACATGGATTTAAGCATCGGAAACTATTCATTTTAACAAGCCACGAAACTTTCAAGCAAAAACATTTTCGGATCATCATTAACACGAATAAAATCGTATTGGAGCGTGAGCTGAGTGAAGCCTGCGACATTTTACAATATATGTAAATTCACACATTCGACCAAAACATTTGGAATTTACCCTCCTAAAGTTTGTCTCTGGATCCGCCACTGATTTCTAACCTCATATTTAAGCAGTGGCGTTTCGCTGATCAAGTACCGTGCTCAAGTACACGGCGAGGCACCGGCCTGTGGCCTTCTCGATTAAAATCAAATATCTTTTAGTCTATCCAACGCATTTTATGCAACAGTACTTTGTAGCTGAACACTTTTGATTTCATATTTCGACGCTTCGCTACGCGCGCCAAAGTTGTGTAATCAGGCTCCGGTCTTCCATCTAAGCGATTAATATATAAAACATCAGTGAGCCTGTGCAAAGCATAATTTCCAATTGTCAATCGAATACAAGTATCGTATATAACTGTCAATCGAATACGTAAACACAATGTCCTGCTTGCAGCAGCTCGTGTTCGCCTTTGTTCACATATCTCGGGACATCAGAGTCCACTCCGTACGTTTCAGGACAAGACCCAAGTACTGTTTCATCATATACCCGTGAATCTGAAGACATCAATATGCATTTCGAATTGATTTCAAAGTAAATGTAAATAAAAATAGAGGGTTTTTTTGAGTTTCAACAGGTATTGTGTGTAGTACATTTAATGTTTTTGTATAATAATGCTGATTTTAAATGTATTTTTATTTGCTATCTTATAGATAATAATGTAAATAATTGATTCAATGGATGACATTCTTTAGTACAGAAAATTAGTTAAATGTGTATTTGTGTATTATCATAATTGGTTTCGGGGAGGGGGTTATTCAAATGAGCCCCCCTCCCCCATTGAATTAGCCATTCAAAATAATACAAAAATGTAGATGTAATTTTTGCGATAATATTTACTTTTTATCACCTTATTTACGAAGATTGTGCAAAAATATACATAACACGCTGGATTTTTTTGTATTTGAAACCAAAATATACTTATTTTTTTGTTAAAAAATCGTATAATTTAATCGCACTGCTTCCTTGTGTCACCCTGCAACAAGTCAATACTTTGCGGCTCGATGAATTTCTTTACAAATTGTAGTTAAGTTCGATTTGATTGATTAGCGCCTAAAACACTGAATATCATGTGAAGAAGTAGTATAATTTGCGCACGTTTTCTTAAGTTCAAAATCTCTACTCCACTCTTTCATAATTATTGGTTGTATTATAAATAAAAATAACGATAGGCACAGTAGACATCGTTAGAAAAGTAGACCTTTTTCCATCCAAGTAATAAAGATCGTATTTACATCGACAAACGAAGTACAGATTTTATAGAACTTCTGAGAAAATAATAGTCCTCACTGACATGTTATGTTAGTGAAACCAGAGCTTATCGTTCAGTTTGCTGACAGTTGTGTTCAATTGCTAAAACCACTCCTGTCGCAATCCACACCGAAAACAGCAAATCACATAACAGTGACAACCTAAAAATTCGCATCAAAACATTGCGTTTGACCACTTCTGATGCAAGTGGAACTGATTGTGAATAAAGTAACTCAGGGTCCCGGCAGGTCTCCACAAGGGTATTCTTTTCTGATTCCCCAGTTTCTCATTGCATCTTCTGCTCCCTTTTCATGCTCATGACTTCATCATCGTCATCGTCATTATTAGATCTCACCATAAACCTTACTGGAAGACCCGGCGCCGGAGATTTCTGTGGTTGGAACTAGGGTCATTGTGCCTCCTACCGAAACACACGCCATTCGATTAATAAATACACTGATAAAATTCTTCATATAGTCATTTTCAATCATGTATTAGGAGACAAAATATTCCAAGTATGCAGAGCTATGAAATCGTTATTTATTGGATTTATTTATAAAAATTATTTATTAATTATTATCTATAATCAGTATTTAGAGATTTTGTTGCATTTCAGGATGCTGGAGGCATCGATCAGTTCGCGAGCCACCCTCGGCGACTGGCTGCTGTTGGCAGCCGGATTCCTGCTCGTCCTCTACGTCGTGGGCACCTGGAACTTCGACCACTTCCAAAAGAGAGGCATCCCGTCCACGAAGCCCACGTTCCCCTTCTGGGGGGACTTCGCCCCTCTCCTCCTCGGACAGCGCTCCTTGCACGACGTCGTCCACGACGTTTACAAAAGGGGAGAGGGGCACGGAGTGTTTGGATCGTTTGAACTAAATAATCCTGTTTTAATGATACGCGAACCAGAACTGCTGAAAGTGGTGTGCGTGAAAGAATTCGACAGTTTTGTGAATCATCGAAGTTTCGCCAGTGAGAAGGTTGATCCAATATTTGGGAAGAATCTTATTAATCTCAAAGGTTTGTTTTCTGGGAAACTTTTTTACATAAACTAAGAACGTGCCTCGTACTAAACAACAAATCATATAATTCGAATTTAAAAAAAATAGTTAACAGTCTCTTTTTAAAAATTTCCCCTACAAGTCTTAAGACAAAGGTTACGCAAGTGATTCAAAGATATTGCAAAAGTAATACCACTAGTAGTTTTAATTTCGTGATGAATGGCAGATTTCGGTTTGCTGAGAAAATGTGACAATTGTTACTCCCAGGCGCACAATTTGAACTAGGGTACGTCTCTCCGACATAAAATTGCGAGGGTACAAATGTGTCAACAGATTTGCTTTCGATGAAACGGATTGCAATTCAAAATACTTAGAACAAGTACGCAACCATTGTGAAACTTCTTTTCATGAAAATTACGGTGAAAGGCGCTCCGGTTCATTTCGGTCCCTTCTGCGGAGTCTGTTAAACGATCTGGTAATACGTACCTGTGAGTAAAATAATGTATATCAGGGTCGGAAACGGACATTTTATTAATCTGAAGAATGTACAACTAATGCCTTCTTTTAGTTTATTTAAAACTACCCCAAAATTAGAGCACATTCCCATTAGTGTTCTTACTTGGACTTAATTTCTCATCAAATGAAACTATAAACACCTTCTACACGTCCGGAAGCTAGAGAATTTCTTTCAATTTCTGCGGCATCTTAAATTAATAATATAGATAATTTTTCCTTATGTCTGCAATGTTGAAAATATATCACTCATCACAGTAATAGCGGACAACAATGCTATTAATAGAAATGTAATATCGCGTATAATAAAGAAGTTCCATGGATTACTCGATTATAAAAGAAATGTTTGCATCTTAAATTTTGTGTAAGTTGATATTCATATTTTAAACAATATTCAGATGATCTTTTTAAAAAAATAGAAGGCATATGCCGTATGAGAGAAAAATCTTGCTCATGTGAATGAAATGTTAATAAAAGTAACGGCCGTTAATGAAAGTAACAGTCGCTTAAAACTAAACTAGAAATTTCAATGTCATACTTGAATTTAGTAATCACGAATTAGTCTTAAATTCGCTACTCGTAACAGTCGCCGCATGTAGTTATTGTGAATATGCCATCGGCGGGAACAACAGTGCGGTACGGGCAGACCCTACTCACACACTAATTACATAAAAATCCGGCCTCGTCTCATGGCTGCTGTGCGGCCCCCTGGCTCGCACTATCACAGGCGTGGCTCCCCTGATATTCAAGTTTGGCGGTCCCTCGTGCTGCCTGCACGGGGCTCCGTCATAACGAAATGAATTTCCATTGAGAAATAAATAAAATAAAACTGGCGTAGTAATAAGCACATTAGGGGGTGAAGCGAAGGGGGGATCGGAAATATAAGGGCAGAGGCGTTGGTGCGGACGATTTTCTGTGGCGGTTTGATTTCAGGTGCTGAGGAGGCCAAACACAGGAAGGAGACGGTGGGACGCCCGCGGCAGAAAATAAATAGTTAAAATAAACGTCGGATAGATTAATTTGTACTCGGCTTTTGACGGCAGGTTTTCCCCCTTCAGGTGTTTTTTCCTGAGCCGTACCTTATGGTCTCTTTTCCGCGGCTTTGATGCAACGGAGAGACCATTTGGGGTGAATACCAGAATTCGAAAGATTAGAACGCGAAAGGATGTAGGTATTGTAATGGCTTAAAGGCCTTCGGCCTAGCCACATAGGATCATGTAAGCTAATTTGTTTGTAAGAATTACCTAATAAATAAATAAAATAATAAATAATTTCCATTGAGAGCAAATAATTTAATAGGTTTTCTCATTTGTAATACACATATTCCATTTAACAATATTCGCGTACTAAAATAAAGTTTAAACGTCATGAGGGATGAAAACAGTCCATGATAATATTATCTTCGATTTTTTTCAGATCAAACATGGAAAGACATGCGAGGAACACTGAGTCCTGCATTCACCACCAGCAAAATCAAGGCGATGTTGCCTCTTATGACTCAATGCGCTCAACAGCTCACGGAATATTTGCGCGAAAAATACGACAGCAGTGAGGAAGGTGAGTAATTAAACAGATGGCAATGTGAACATTGTGAACTAAATGTACTAAGAAATTTTCTCAAAAAGTAATAGTAATAAATAAGAACATGCTTTAACCATAAATGTGAGACAAAAAACATTAACACTATTTCTATTGTAATTTTGAAGTTCCATTGTGTTTTCGTGCATGCTAGCAATAATGTTACAATTTTAAAAAACAATTCACGTGAGCAAAAAATACGTACGAGTACGTTTATTTACTAAACTGCGCTAAAATATAATTTTTTTTATCATTTCGAAAATATTTACGAACTACCTGGTGTTTAGGATCTATGAAGAAACCTTTAGTTTTGGACATGAAAGAGATTTTTTCACGAATGACAAATGACATCATCGCCACTACGGCATTTGGGGTGAGTTGCGACTCGCTGAAACATCCAAACAACGAATTCTTTACCAGAGGAAAGCAGCTCACCACTTTCGGCGCACTGCAAAGTGCAGTCTTTTTTGCATACATTGTCCTGCCCAAGTTAATGGAGGTATATCCTTTTTATTATTTGTTATTTATTTTATATTACATATATAATTTCATATATTTCATATATTTTATTTATTTATTTACAGATACAATTTTTAGATAATATTAATTTTTTAGTGATTCTGGGAATGTCAACTGCAAATATCACTAGTTCCGTAAGTGTAGTACGCGTTTTATCGCGTTTGATGGCGAGGCGTATATATGAAATGGGATCTAAGTTTCTTGCCATGTCATTAAAGGATATAGGATAGGGATGTATATGCTCCTGAAACTTACCACTCATGACCGCGTTGAGGTATTTCATGTTTTGAATGTCGTCGTAGGAGGGCCTCCCGTCGGTCCTTTCCATGACCTCGTCCACTTCTGCCTGGAGGCGCCTCTGGATATCAGGATGATGGGAGAGAACAATCGTCGCCAAACACAATGTTGATGTGATCGTCTCAAATCCCCCATGTCGGTTCGCGAGTTTTTCCTTGATCAATTATCTCTGCCCAGCGGAACATCATCCTGTCGGGACAGGCTCTAAGCTCACGACTAGGTGTCTAACAGAATAGTCGTGTAGAGAGTGTGAGTAAGGGGTGAGGATTGAACTAGAAAGAGGAAGCAAATATTCCACGCGGCATGGTTGTTAGAGTACTGCTTCTGCATTTTCCTGGTGAGGATAGGAGAAAACATAGAAAACTATCCATCAGACGCCGGTAGAATTATCCTCCAGACAGTGTCCGAATTCGACATACATATGCAGCTAGTGTTGAAAATCCTGACACCGTCGGGTCTCCCTGAGCCAAGTGCATGGATAAGAATTTATGTGTTGTTGACAAGTACATAATGTGCACGTTTTGTTGAGCGCCAGAATCCCTTCAATACAATGAAGCAAAACTCTCAGACGTTTAATAACACATTAGATTTTCCCAAAATTCGACTCCAAATTTGGTCGGTAAATTCTATTTTACGAGAGTAAAGCTCGCTCCATAATACGGCGTAGATTTGACTTTCATTAAACCTACGGAATATCAAAAATTTCAGAAGTAAAATTTCAAATCTGTTCAAAACCTGCATTATTTAAATCATAGATTTGTTAATAAATACTATTCCTCAATAATATATCTTTAAATAATATATTTTTTTTAAATGTTACACGTGTTACGGTCATTTTGACTTCATAATCAATTCTATTAAACCTGTTGTAGTGCTAGTAGTTACAGTTCCTTATCTAACCGACACGAACATGTGGCTAACATGCATTGCTTATTATCTAACTGACATAATTGGTCATGAAGTTTGCATTTTATCTAACTGAATTATGGTATTAAGCTTCCACAATTCGCGCGAATGTATTTTCAAATGGTTGTTTGTTTCTGTTCTTCACAGACTACTCGGAGCTGTAGTTTGACTCTTCCGTAACGCAGCCTAAACTGCTCTTTTTGGTTCAGAAAACGGGCATCCGGATCCTCAACACGGAGGCGACCGCCTTCTTCAGGGCTCTGGTGCACGGCACCATCCGAGAGCGCGAACAGCGGGGCATCGCGCGCCCAGATGTGCTGCAGCTGCTCATGCAGGCCCGCCACGGCAAACTCACCGCGGACAAGGCAGATGCGGCGGAGGCCGAGGACCTGGGAGGCAGCGCCAAGCGTATGTCTTTTGCTCATTTTCGTGCTTATGATTTTGCATTTCATCTTTTTCGAAGAGACGAATCATTCACTCGTGCATCTAAACACAAGGGCCAGAGCAACCTCACCAAAAGCGCCGAGAAGCGTCACGTCAGGAATTCCACAAGGAAGTGTAATCGGACCACTCGTGTTTCTGGCTTTCGTGAATGAATTGCCGACTAATTTAGCTTCAAATGTACGACTCTTTGCAGATGACTGCGTAATCTATAGGATTATCAACTCGGAGAAAGACGAGGAAATTTTGCAGCGAGACGCTTTTTGCAGCGGCATGGAAATAAACAGTTCAAAGAGCAAGTACATCACGTTTGGTAGGGGTCGAAGTTACGATGAATCTGTGTACAAACTGAACAATAATGTTATACCTCGAGTCACGTCTTGCAAATACTTAGGAATACAGCTAGACAGTAAACTGAGCTGGGAAAATCAAGTCAATTTCGTTGTAGGGAAAGCGTGGAAATCTTTACATTTTGTTATGCGGATACTGAAAAAGAGTACAGTGAGAGCCAAAGAACTAGCATATATGTCATTAGTGCGACCTATATTAGAATATGGCGCGGTATGTTGGGACCCATAAAGACTTTTGCAACAAAGAAATCTAGAAAAAGTCCAGCATCAACATTTACTTTCAGGGGTAGCAAGAATAAAGGGGTATGGGAGTCACTCGAAATGAGAAGATAAAAGTCACGTCTCTATGCAATGTATAAAGCTTACACAGGCCTTCGAGCGTGGAAAGAAATTCAAAGTCGATTAGGGAAACCTACATATTTCGGCAGAG
>BOPP01000162.1:993266-1008380 GCA_017312745.1 Gryllus bimaculatus | reverse complement strand
AAGGGGAGACGCGGTGGAGGACGATGGCCTGAATGGGAGCGCCAAGCATACGTCTTTTGCTCATGCTCAGTATTTTCATTTGATTGTCTTTGAATCATGATCACGAGGTTCGTGTACATTTTCAAGTACAAAGGAAAGGTCAGTCTCTCAACGGAGGAGGATGCGGCGAAGGCTGAGCACCTGGCGAAAGTGCCAAGCGAACGCATTCTTTCTTATTATTTTCACTTCATTTTCGAAGAGGCCAGAACAATCATAAATATTTTCAAAAAAGATGCATAGGGCAGACTTACCTCGGAAGAGGAAGTCGTGGTGGTGGTGGCCGTAGATCTAGCAAAGCTTATTTCCGTTGCTCTTTCTCGTACTTTCCACTTCAACAACTTCAAAGACACTATTCTTTACTCCCAAGAAAGAACGAAGTGGATGTAAACATTGCCACGTGGGTAGGCAGAATCTGCTTGGTTACAAGTCCCCTATACACATTTTTCCTCGGACTTTTTCAAGTACAGGCATAATTAAATAGTTCCGTTAAATTCAAGTAGATGCCTATAATATACAGTTAAAAATCAGATGAAAACTTTTCAAATTATACCACTTTTATTTATGTTGTTTATTTAAGCAAATGAGTCTAAAAACAAGGCAGACACACATTTATTATACACACAACATGACGAAAGATACAATAGGTCCGTACCGGTATCAAGGGTGTAGTGGAGCGCACAAAAGCGGCTGGGAGGCTCAGGATGCAGGGAAAGGACCCCACGTCCAGAAGAGCGGTTGGCAGCAGCCAATGTCCCGTAGAAAGTCCGTAGCCTTGCGAGGTTGTAGTCTGTGGTTCAGGAGAGAAGCCGTGAAAGGAACCCTGCTCAGTTCCAGGTGCGCCGAAGTGCAAGTTCCTCAACCGAAGGAACCAAAACAACTGCGTCGGGTCACCGTATCCGACTACCTTCTACCCGACTTCTAGACGCTGGTATTGATCTTACTTCTCAACTACTAGCTATTCTTACCTCCGCTTTGTCGGAGTTTTAAAGGCACGGCTGGCCAATGAGAGGCCAGCCGGGCGATTGGCTTGGAGAAGCAGCCCGGCGCTCCGTAATTGCACTGCAAAACCTGGAAATGGGTGCCGCGCGTGGTTCAAATGCCTGGCGCGTACACAGCAAGTTACGCATTTTTTGTTTAGTTGGTATTCGAAGATGGAAAATGAAGATACAGTCGAAGGACGAAAGTAGTTTTGTATTTTTATTCACTAATTATACAAAGAAACTTTTGTATTAATGAAAAAATCGCTTGTTTAAAATTGTGCGCAAGTAATTGTAAACGTGACGTTTACTTCGGTGATTCTGTGTAGATTATTTTACATGTGAGTGCCACGACTGAATCTTGGTATTGATACACGAAAAATAGATTCAGAACGAAGACCTTTTTGTTTCTTTAATTAAGATATAAATATCATAATGAATTAATGAGAAATTACTGCAGAAATTACTGCAGCTACCAAGTTTTGGCTTGCTTGGAGCACAAAATTGTGTTTTATATGCAGGACTTGAGGTAGGACGATACGTAGCTTTTTGTGTGATGTGCATTAATTTCGTATCATCTAGACGACAATAATTTGAGTAAAAACTTTTCGCAATAATACGATGAGTGATTGCATTACTCGTATTACCCTTACAAGTGGTACGATGTCGATCGCTGTTTGTCGAGGACTCCTCCGTATCTCTTTCGCAACGCTTGGATTCTGTTAGACAGAAAAGTACTGTACAACGCGAATTCGAAATGACCTACGGTCTGAGGGGACAGCGGAGAACTGACAGCTGATAAGATGACAGCTTAGTGGCCCCGAACCGTATGCTTCATCGGAGGGATTCATTATGGTTTGCTTACATCCACTTCATTCACTAGTTTCCAAATGTAATGGGCCAGGTCATTCATACACAAAAATCATTGATATATATTTCAAAATACAAGGGAAGAATAGGCACAGTTGGGACGTGGTAGACTGTGTCCTCGGAGAAGTCCTGGAATGGTGGGACAAGTGAACGTTCTGGATTACTGAAGTCTAATATTCTTGTTTTGCGGAGAAACACTCTAAATTGGGAAATTTATCACAGGGGAGAAAAACTATCAGTGGATATTTGTCAATGTCTTTCTTCCATATACAAGAACAAATTTCTTAAAACGTGTTAGAAAACTCGCAGTTTACATATTGCAACGGGGTTGCATTTCACCTGCGCATCGCCAGATGGTAATGTATTATTATTTTTATTATTATTATTATTATTATTATTATTATTATTATTATTATTATTATTATTATTTTCACTATTATTTTTATCACGTGACGAATGTTCGATTTGTTATTCATGTATAAAAGTCATTAAAGCGCATACAATTTTTTTAAACTGATATCGTTAAAAAATATTTTTAAAAAACAGTTCTTACGCTTTGAGCCATTTTACTCACAACCGAGGGTCCCAATTAACGTTTACATTATCAAACCCTACTGCATGACGGTCGTCTGAGCAGTAAGCAGGTATTGACAATGAAGTTGGGAGGATCGGTGGCTTACTACGGTATACAACAATGACATGGCTTAAACTTTTCACTGAAACGATAACAGTTGATTATACAAACAAGTACGCTCAATCAACAACAATCTCTTCAAACCCAAACCAAGGGAAGAGTAAAGTGGGTGCTGTTTCGAACAGTAATGTTGATTGGATGGGAATTAGAACGGGTATGATACGCACATGAATGCAGTCGTGAAAATAAATGATTCATTGACGGAATTCTTTCAGCACTGTCGGACGACGACATAACTGCGCAACCTGTTATCTTCTTCTTTGGGGGATTTGAGACGGTCACATCAACATTGTGTTTGGCGACGATTGTTCTCTCCCATCATCCTGATATCCAGAGGCGCCTCCAGGCAGAAGTGGACGAGGTGATGGAAAGGACCGACGGGAGGCCCTCCTACGACGACATTCAAAACATGAAATACCTCAACGCGGTCATGAGTGGTAAGTTTCAGGAGCATATACCTCCATTGTGATCCTATATCCTCTAATGGCATGGCAAGAAACTTAGATCCCATTTCATTTATATGCCTTTACAATTTCATTTATTTAAATACAAACCACTGATCACTACCTTCGAATTGGTTTCTCCAAAGAATTGCATTTCAGTACATTTTCTCCTTCATCGGAATCGTTTTAGACGATAGTGGCTTATTTTAAAATTTATTTTTGAAGCTCTAACAGAAAAGAGTAAATCTGTGAGACGTAACTTGTATATGGGGATATGTTAATAGTTTGCTCTTGATTATTCAATCTTCTTTACTTTATACCAAGCTGCTTATAATTTGTGTTTTTCAGAGCTTTTGAGGATGTATCCACCAAACGCAACCACAGATCGTGTCTGCCAAAAGGACACTATTCTACCTGCTACTTCAACATCCAAAGCTATTGCGGTAACCAAAGGAACCATTCTGCACCTTCCCATTATTGGTTTGCATATGGACTCGCAGTACTGGAATGAACCGGAGACGTTCGATCCTGAACGATTCAATGACGAGAACAAACATAAAATCAAGCCCAATACATACGTACCATTCGGCGTGGGTCCCAGGATCTGCATAGGTTAGCAATAAAACATTTTACAATGCGCATTGTGAAATAATACCCAATTACGGGCAGGCATACTTAAAAAATGTGAGACTAACGTTCTTTTATTTGTTTATTTTCGTTTTTCAGGTCAGCGTTTTGCTTTAATCGAAATAAAAGCGGCGCTAGTCCACCTGTTGAGCGCGTTTGACCTGCACCCAAGCGCCAAGACGGAGTACCCTGTGCGGTTCAAACCTGGCGCCAACCTCGTCGCCAGAGGCGGCTTCTGGTGCGGCCTCTCGCCGCGGGAGATGTGAGGAAAGTGCCGTTAGTGGAATTATATGTACTTTGATTTACAATGTGCGTGAGTGTACTAAATGAGTCTACCGGGCTCGTTGAGCAAACGTGTTACCATAACCAAAGAAATTGAGCATCATGTTCAGTGAAACCTGTATTAAGCGACCAGTGTTCATTCAGCGATAAAACTGGTCTTTTAGAGGGGTGGTCGGTTAATAGAGGGATGTTATTTTTGTTTTTACAAAAAACGGTATATTATTACTAGACATGGATGTTAAAAAAAGTGCCTGCTTTCCCCAAATGAACATATTTAACGATTTCTGATAATAGTGCATTTGGTACAAGTTAACGAATTTTGAAAAATGAAGTTTTTTTTTGCAGTTTGATTTTGCTTTTTTATGTCTACTTTCTTGTAAGTGTCTTTTCAGACACATTTACCATATAAAAGCATTTCTTTTTAAATCAATTCCCTTGTATAAAATAAACGTTTAAATGATTTTCAGTTTTATAAGAACTATTTTCAACAGTTCCATAGTTATTCTCTTTCAATAGTTCCTTCAAAAGTTTTTAATACACTTTGTATAAGAATTATTAAACAGCAAGAGGTTAGTTCGTTTTCATTTGCGATGGAATATCATTGCAAAACAAAGTATAAAAAAGCACTCATAATGGACTAGAACCTTTAGATTGAATTGCCACGAAAAAGCAACGTCTATCCACGACAATAATAATATTATACTCCCATTGTTATGACAAATGTTATTTTGATAACGAAGGATATACTACACGGTTGGGCGAAGAAAGTCTCTATAATCTAGACAATATGTCCTGTAGCTAACTAATTACATAAAAGTAATACAGTACTTTCTTGGTGCAATGATACCGAGTTTTCAGTAGACGTCAATAATGTTGCCATTGTTTGGATTCTTAATAGGTCCCGTGAACATTAGAACCCAATTGTCACATTCTTCCTAGGCACTTAATCTGCCAGTTTAGGAGGAACGAGACATAGCACGTCGTTCACACAGCAACACCACGTATCTCAGCATTCGTCAGAAACGAGTGTACATCATTGAATGCAAGTTCATTCGGCTTGTCATGGTTGGTCAGTCGCTTTTCCAACAAATGGAACTTTGATGTTTTGGAGGAAAACAGAGCATATTTCAAACACACAACACCTCATTTCTCACTTGGTTGTTCTTTGGGAACCCAAATATTTCCAGCATCAGAGTCTAGGCAAGGTTCAAGACAATATTTCTGTTGATATTTTAGATATTATAACATCGAGCCAATGTGCCCACTGGTTCCCATATGTCGGGAGGCCAGTGAGGGGGCGGGGGCAGTCCTTTGGCGGCAAGCGGAAAGCCACCAGAGGCGGGCCCCTCTTCAAGGGCCGGGGTGGGCGTGTTTCGGAACGCGGGTGTCAACTGGCGCAGAGGGATATGATGGGTGAGAATACCCCCTGGGCAGCAGGGCTCCAAAAAGGCAATCAGGTCCAGGGTTTCGGTAATGAGATGGCGCCGCCGACATGGGATGTCTGTCACGTCACCCCTCGCGAGGCGGCTGGAGAGTAACCTGCCGTGGTCATTCGTTTTTGAACCGAATCGCAGTGGGGAAGGCACTGTTCACTCGCCAGGGGTTATTACTAGCTTCGGCTGCGAGGAGTGGCGGTTTGCCACGGGGCGAGAGACCAGGAGCGGCGCTAAGTAAGCGGGGGTCTGTGTCAGGCTGAGGTGAGTATGCCTCAGGGATGTGCAGTGCTGTGAGTGCAGGACTAGGTCTTCTGTAGTGGAGTACAAATTGTATAGGATAACCTGTAAGTAAATCTGTACAGAACAACTCCGTGTCTGTGTTTGACTCGCACCCGACGATGTCACAATATGTTGTTGGCAATCACGCAACGACAGAAATCGTTATTAACTTGTTTACCAGCTGTCCTAAAACAACAGCATAATTGAGATAGGTGGAGTTGCATTGCCAGCAACGAAATGCACCTGACGCGCGTGACTACAAGAGCGTGATGGAAATCGTAATCGTTCTGACCAGGCAGCCATGCAGGACGTGCGGTAGCCTTCAGCCCATCCGCAGAGGGCCGGTGGAGGTGGGAATCTAACAGCAAGTGCGCAGCAGCGCGCAGTTTTTGCTCTGCAGATCTCAGAACAGTGTGATGCACGGTAAAGGCAACCCCGCATCCTCTATGATTTGATGTCGAAATATCGTAGCACAATGTAAGACTACAGCAATGGAGCTCTGAAGGTTGATAGTCGAGTAACGCTAAATTACTGTAATGCCACCTGTTGATTCGCATTTGTTCAACTAGAGTTGCCTACTGGTTGGCACCTGGCGCAACTAAGGCCGACTGCTGAAATTAGTGATATTCCTGGGCGCTTTTTATTCGATTTGATGAGTTTTGGCAAAAAACAAAAAATGTCAATGCGACATATTGACGAGAAGTATAATATGCGCATGTTGTTTTGAGCTCCAGAATCTCTTCCTCAACGTATTACTATACCAACCTGGAAGATAAATAAAAGTACCACAAAGCGAAGTTAGCAGCATTTGAAAAGCTAGACATTTTTGCTCCCGAGTTCTAAAACACTTATGTCCATCAACAAACGAATTACGTATTTATTTTCTAGTATTGCTAACAAAATATCAATCCCCGGCTCAACCGCTACCCCAGCTAGCAAACGGAGAGGTCAAAAAGCGTACGCCTAGTGAAGGTATATTAACGCCCAGTGAAGCGTCGCAATCGTCGGCAATGCCAAAAATGGGCCAGTTGACCACCCGCCAACACTTCTTAAATTAAATTATTTTTTAACAACAATATAATTCTAATACTTCAAAATAATTTCATAGTTCTAATACATGGGTTACTTATAGAAATTTTCCAGAAAACTATCCACAACTAATCTAACCCAGATAACGTGGATATAGAAGCTCTTTAGGTCTACTCACTAGGTCCTTTCAAAGCATTCTGTTTGTATATTTCGTTTACCATCAGCTTCTTCTATTGATAATCAGGTCTTATGACTACTACGTTACCAGAAGTAAAACAAGGTAAGACAATCTCAGCATTTGCTCAAAGAATGAGGGAAGCTGGACCAAAACCAGTCCGAGTGTCATCGTTTCCAGGCCTGTGTCCGTGCCAGGCCTGTGTTACAGCAGTACATGTAACAAGCCAACGCCCGCGTGAAAATTTCCCTTCACCAATGACCATAGCAATAAAAATGAACAAAATCTTAATCATATTTTTAAAATATTCCTCCCGGATGCTTGAGCGAAGTTCTCTGGGCAGCGACTAGTGTCGTTAAAACCTTTCTGGACAGCAAGAAAGATAGTTTCAGGACGCGTACAACTTGCCATATATTTCAAATTGTGAACTGACGTAGGTGGCTCAGAACATCGATTGATGTCACTGCCTTGCCCCGACCGCGACGTTCCAGGTTTCGAGTCCCGAAGGGGGCGACATTTTCCACATAAGCTACGTAGCAAGATCGAATTCATCCGCTGCCGGGAGGAGAATTCTCGCGACCGGCTGCTCTGATCGGTAGTTTTCCGTGGTTCCTCCGATCAGCACTAGGCGAATACCGGAGGAGTACCCTAACATAGGGCCACGGACCGCGTGCGATCTTTCCTTCCTCTTCCTTGTCCTATCCTCACCCCTCATTTACTCTTACACGAACCACCAAGAGACCAATCGGGAGCGTAGAGCTTGTCGTGACTGGGGCGGTGCCGCGCTGTTGGGAGATGAAATGTGCGAAAATCCCCGAAAGCGGAGGAAGATCACCGCCCACCCCCGCAATGAAAAATCCACTACACTTACCGCCCTCATGACCGTAGCCGTTCACGCGCACGAATCACTAATAAATCAATCAGTCAATAAATTTGAGCGTTAATCTGAACAAATATACGATACATGGCGGTGACCCATCAACGGAGGAGGAAAACACTCATGCCTGCGGAGTTCGAATACACACACACGCACACAGAATTCTCGTTGAAACCGGTTCCCCAGCGTCTCTTAACCAGTGCGATCCGAGATATAGAGGCCGTACTTTGTTCATTCAAATATGATTAAAAGACTGAGGTAGGAATCAATGGTATGTATGTTTCACGAGTGGATGAAAATAGTCCGTCTTATCGGACATTTGTAGAGAGATACATTATCAGCTAAGAGGGAGAGATGAATTGACATTTTGATAGTAGAAATTCTGTACAAGCGATCAAACAAACTTAAACACAGACGCGGGATGTTTTTATGTAATCGCTCAATAAACGAGGATCGACACTATTAACTTATGGTTTCTATAATAGAGTATTCTTCAACGAACGTGTTATGATGGCTTGCTCTGACGAGTTGATCTTAACGAGACGAGCGATGTAGGAACTAGCGTCGTTATTCCTGCCTGTATGCACCTGTATGTACCTGCGAGTAGGATAGTGTACTTTCTCTATGACATAGAAATATCCAACACAGCCTTCAAAACTGATATTTTCCCTCTGTGACTGGTATTATCAAAACTAAACCTGTAAAACGACTCTAATTCAGCCTGGAATTGTGGGTTCACTATTTCATTGTAGGGACTACGTTTCATAGATACATAGAATCCCCAGAGTCCCTGTGTCTAGGAGCTCTACTTACAGCATAATGGACAGTGACTAACAGACGAAGAGTAGGCGTGTACGGGCAGTCCATGTTCTCACATGTAGTTTCGAACGACGGTAAAGTTAAAATTGTTATTTAGAGTACTAAAAACAAAGTTTTGAGAAGCAGAAAATTCCCTCTCTTTTTTTAAAGAACAGTCAAGTATTCTCACATCTCAAGAATAAAAATTACCTAAACCAAAATTAATAATAAATGAAATTATGCTGTTATTTTCCCCATTATTTAAATGTGCTCAATAATAGCTGAAACTCGGCCTTCGATTTCTCTGGCAATAATTGCAGCGTTATTCAATTCGCTTCGTCCAAAATTGTAGATGGCGTACACATTTCATAACACATTACACATTACACATTCCATTCTCGTTCTCACTGTTTTAAAGATTCATTGTCTAATTAAGGAGAAGAATGGGAAATGTAATGAGAAGCATGAGCAAAGTGACCATTAAAAGACGAAATCTTTCCCTCGCTCATCGCTGTAAAAGAGAATGAATTGCAAAGATAGTGCAATTCTCCCTGTGGATTCCGAAAATTCCAGGATCGAGTTCGTCAGGCCGTAGACACCAAATTAGAATACATAATCTGTGCAATCGATGTCATTTATCGGCTAAAAGTACAGCAGGAATACGTATATTGTTAAATGTCGTAGAGTAACACTTAGACACATATTATGAGCTTCTCGACTGCAACAATCTGTTTGGTAGTGCTATGAAATAAATGTTTGTCGAAAGACCTAATCGAATAGTATAACTAACAGGTTTATGTAGATCAGTGCTGGCCGTGCTATGGTCTTCATGACGACAAACCCAAGCAGTCAACGCTAGACGGCACGAAGGCAAAACCCATTTTAGCTGTGAATCATCAGTTCATCACCACCACGATGATGAGCAGCTGTTAAAAGGTATTTTATGACAGCACCATAAAATGTTATTTTAAACCGATTGCAGTCAAATATCAATAAGTATGTATTAATAATTACCAACTTACGTTTTACATAGTATGTTGGGCTTGTTACGCGCTTAGTATCAAGTCATTCCAATTAATCGTAATGAACGTCAATTAAATATAATTGTTCAATTTCACTACATAAATGCTGGACTTAAGATGCAACACACTCCACCATTACTCACGTGACTACCTGTTGCTTTGCTATTCCATCGAAAGTAGGTGGGAATATAATTGCTGGGACGTTCCACAACGATCTCGGAGCAATACTTGTGCTGTAATCTAGCGGCCGTCGCGGAGACTAGCGTCTGAAGAGGGACCTTGACCGACTGCGTGGTTCCACGGCCCCGAATGTTTACAGCATTCGACCTTGCTTCTCGTCATCCTTCACCCTGGCTCTTGGCACGAAATTTCCTTCGTCCCACCGCTCCTCATCAATCTTCTCGAAGAGTAAAACTAAAGGAGTACGAAACTATTAAACGACGAGAAATAAATCAAAATAAAACAAACACTATATTGACATCATTTCGAAAATTCAAGTAATTTCTAACTCAATTAAACAAACGAACAAACAGAACAAACTAAAGAATAAAATATTTCTTACAAAAATTGACTAATGAATTTACAATAATATTCTGATAATGACATAACACTGTCCTATTTCTCAATTTTCATTATTCATCTCAAAACAGATTTAATGAACCTCTGAATCTAAATAAGTTTGCTAAAGGAAACGCATCGCAACGCATCGCAAGCATTTAATCTCATCGCATCGCATCAGCTAGATCTAGATCTGGATCTAGAATCTTCCGCCCGATTATTTTGTTTAACTTAGAAATGGCAACAAAACGTGTTGCTGAACTCGTGAAAGAATATGATAGTGTTGTGGAGTGACCAAATTGTCACTGGGTACAGGGGCTTATTAACACCTCTTATTATTATAAAACTATTTATGTGACGTTGGTTTAATTCACTAACTATGCACGAATATCACAGCACCAAAATTGCAGAAACACTTTTTTGGTAATTTCTTAAAATCATCTGGCCGAATATGAAATCAAATTATCAGTTACCCATCAGGAGACCGAGACGCGTCATATGACACTTCATATGTCTCGAGAGATGGACGGGATGTGGTCACACCGTGTATGACGGAACTGCACAGACGCACACACATACAGTCGCACACTTTCAGTCACTGAAATACTATAGAAAGATGACGTGTGACATTGCAGTGGCTACGCTGGCATGTATTGTCAAGAGCATCACATAACCTGCTTTTCATTTTCCTCCCATTGAATCATCTTTCCTTAGATACTTCAGACTGAAGATTCTTCTAAAAATAATTATTCCGCTGAAGGTGACAAATGAATGCATAATTCAAGAATGCCAATTTCACAGTGTAACATCCTCCTTATTTCACAAAGCCTATTAAAGAGTCGAATAGGAATAAAGGAAAGATCCACTTCCAAGCTACAGAAATGCATCCATTTAATATCAACGTGTGCTCTCAGATGAGAATTTTTCCCTTACAATTTAACAGATACCTCTTTTAAACTCGATGACTTGAAAAAAGACTATCCTTCGGGAAATTAAAAATATTGTGAGAAATAAGAGTGTCTTCAACTTAAATTATGCCAATTTCCAAAGCCAGTTATCCTCCAAGAAGAAAAATAACTTCTAGACGATCATAAATAATGGCAACTTCACCATTTAAAAACTCATTCCGAAGGTGAGGCAGTTCTGGCGACGCATCCATTTCACACTCAACTGGAAAAAAGAAATAACATAATCTTATAATTCTTACGACACATTATATACTTGCACAAAGTAGAATTAGAAATCAATCACATACGTAACAACCAGAAAGTAATTTGCTTTAAACAGAAAATTCCTGAACTTTCGTCTAGAGCGCGTTTAACCTCAACAGTATGGCTATCGAAAATTATCGACCCTCAGCGGCCACGTAGGTAGTCACGATCTCTGGCGGAGAGTTGCAGACATACACCCGAACACTGAGTTTCACGGTGCAACTCACATCATTAGCTGCAAGGGAGAGGTAATGCTAAACCCAGTGTTGCCGGGCCAGGCCGGTAATCCACCATTTGGATCAATAGCGCTTACGCTTAGGCTGAAGTGGGCAAAAGACGTCCGCATGAATGCTTCGGATCTCAGATATAGGGTCCAGACGGGGAAACGCCCCCACGTCGGGTGGCCTAGGTCTCTGGCGATTCTCACGTCAATAGCCCCAAAGGTGGCGGCAGTGAGGAGACAGGAAGGGGGTCCAAGCCGGTCAAACCTCAGTCCGGGTGCTCCTCCCTTGGGCACTCGGCTTCGTCGTGGCAGAAGCTCGTCACTTTGGGTAAAGACAAGCGATTTGTTCCCGGTGCATGTTAGTAGCGCATTGTCTGGGCTCCGGTACTACCCTGGATAACTAGTAGCCCTGAGCTGGCAGGGCGGCTCCCCGCAGGCACTGAATAGAGAGGTTGCCATGAAAGAAAACTCCCTTCCGGCAGGTTCTGGATACCAGCCAGTCGATGTACTTGTGCGCCGTACAGGGTGTGGATAAAGGCGAAAAAGCCTTAGATCCCCATACCGGGAACTTGTGTGCTCTGGTATAACATGAGTTTGTATGGAGTGCTAGCCCACGCAGGGTCAACGCTGTCCAAAGGTGGGCGAGTTACTTATAAAACGATCTTGGATTTTGCTTGAAAAACCATTCCACATGGCCCGGTAGACAGAGCGAAGATAGCGTCATGGTGGAAAGTGGAGCTGATCGCGATGGTGAGAATTGGCACATGCCTTACAAAGATATGTCAACAAAGTAAGAGGAAGAAAGATTCTAATACTGACAATTGTTTAAAGGACGCAACAAAATTCAAGAATAAATACACCAAAGCTATTAGAGAAGAGAAATCAAAGACTTTAGAGTTCGGTTCCGTTAATATGACCATCACTTATGTTCGTCTTAAAAGTACAATAGTCCCTCTTAGACGACAAGTAGCATCACGAAACATAGAGGGTATTAAAAGCGTGGCGAGGGAAGCAGAAAGTAATGCACTAGTAGTTACAATGCAGAACGGAGCGATTTACAGGACGTCCAAAAGCTCATGATCACTGGCATTCGGGCCACGTGCGGAACCATTTCCGTAGCGGCTACGTCCGTGAAGGGTTTGCTTGCCGCCGAGCTTAAAGGATGCATGGCAATATGTTGATATCCAAAACCGGCGGAGAGGCAACTGTGGCCCCATGGGCCATAATGACGGGGAGACCGACGGCTGCGGAGATGTGTGCGGTTAGGCATACAACTGCACAGCAGCTGACCTTCCAGATGAATCAAGGGGCTACCAACCGATCAGCGAACGTTTCTGCGTATGGGCCTCCAAAGCAGGCGCCCGGTTCAAGCATCCGTGCTGACTGCTGTTCATCGGCGACGAAGGCAGGAATTTGCACGCCAGCACCGCAACTGGACGTTCACTGACAGATTACATGAGGCCTTTTCTGATGAATAACGTTTTCATGACATGTTTTTAAATTAATAGGATTGCTGAATTTCCTACATACTTCAATTCAGCATAGAAGTTTTACATATAAAACACAACTTTATGAAAAGTTTGTAAATATAACACATTTCGATTACATTTTTAGAAACGTCTTGAACAGTGAATGGTACGTATAGTAAATAGGGACTGTAAATGTTTCAAAATTTGTGAAGATCCCTCATTTCATTAGTCTTGGAGAGAAATTACTGGACGACATCAAATAATATTTTTGGGCTTTCGATTTTCCGCAAATCATATTTCCTGTTGTAATTTCTACGACATTTTCCATGCTATGTGATCTCAAAGGTGCTACAAGTTGAAAGTGTTTTAGTTCGGCCGAGTTTGACTGTAAAATGTCGAAAGAGAAGTGTGGGATTTAGACGAGGCGTCCAAGGCATATGAGTGCACAAAAAAGCGGTAACCTAGATTCTAGGAGGAGGAGTTCTGGAGCTCGAGTGTGATTCCACGAAAACAAAAATATCATGAAAGTTAAAGTTTCTCACTGTAGGAGATCTGGGGGATGATTTATCGTGTTTTTTTGTTTGTTTAGAAAAGAGAAAGTTCAAGTTATTTTTCCACGTGCTGTAAGCAAAACTAGTGAAGTGTGTTATTACAAGTAACAGGTACAATACTTTGTAGTATTTCTGGAAGTATTAAAAATAAGTCATTTGCTTCAATATATTCCCTGGTAGATTGATGTACCTCATGGGACACTCTCATACGTTTGAGAAAATTACTAATACAACGTAGTTCCAATAGAAATAAATTAGCATATTATTTTATATTTATTTACAGAAATTCAAATTACTTACAATTGATTTTTAAGGAATGTTAGATAGATAGATTTATTAAAGTTCGCTTTGAGCTAATGCTCGGTGGCAAACATGATAACAATTTTAAAATAGATACTAACATTTTAACAATTTACAATTGGTTTCACTATTTAGAATTAGGGGTGCGATTAATAGTTTCCAATTTATTTCTAGCTAACTCATCAAATTCACTGCTCTGTTTACATAACACTTCACTACACCACACACCCACTCACCCCCACCACTGCCCTCTCACCCCCCCCCCTCCACACTTCATCCTACCTCACACTACCTACGCCTTCCCACTACACTACACTTCACATCATTCATGTATAAGGGCATGACAATAGATAATTATGACAATAATCAATAATAATAATAATAAATAATAATAATAATAATAATAATAATAATATTAATAATAATATTAATAATTAATTAAAGATAAATGTCTCAGTCAGTATTAATCGAGATGTCTAAGATGGATGAGATATATTTTTTTAATGTGGCTACATTAGAAGGAGAGCCTCTATGTCTTCTTCTATAGTTTATTCCAGCTACTATATGCGATCACAAAGGGAGAACTGTGCTACATCAGTCTTTGCTTTCTACATTGTATTTTCAAGAATGTCCCTCTGCTTTTTAATCTGATTTCTGAATCTTTACCGATATCTGCCCATCTGTGTCCCCTTGTATGTCTATACATACATAAACCGCCCGTCTTCTCTTGATAGAGACACCTTCTTCTCGTCGTCAACCAAGCACCCCGGATTTAAGAAACTTTGAGGCCCCGTTTTTTGTGGGAAGTTGAGGGGTCTAACCTTCTATTTGCCTTTTCTGTACGGTCAAGCATGCCGCTTCGCATTCTAATATTGGAACGAAACAAGTGTACGTATATTTGCTAAGGAAAAAAATCAAGCATTTGGACTTCTATTTCTTTAGAATACGCATTACAAAGTGGCAGCGCTCTCCAGGATTTTTTCAACCGATTGGTATAATATGATCGACAACTCTGAGTCGCGGTTCGCAGACAACCCAAATACTTACGGTTTTTACAGTGGTATAGACGTTTAGTTCTATTCATTACGGAGCGTATGTTTCGAGCAGGAACTTGGTAAAGCAATGATTTACTTCTTTCTCGATTTAATTCCATTTATTTCTACACGCCAGTTCATAAACAGTTAAGATCGCTTGTAAAACATTTTCGCTTCAGACGAGCCAATACCATATATTTATGCAATCGTTCGGGCGAAT